>VZUI01048222.1:0-54076 GCA_013401135.1 Cettia cetti | reverse complement strand
TTCACTCTCAGAATCAGTCTTAAAGGTACAGAACTCAATATACAGCACAAACAGAATGGACGATTGGGGATACAAGCATCATAAAGTCACCCTAGGACAAACAGAAACTGTCTTGAATAGGTGCAGGTGTAAAATGACTTCTGTTGCATTCTGGAGCACAGTTTCAGCCTCTCACCCCTGTGCTGCTACCAAAGTACCCAGGTGATCACTTTGCTGTTATACAACACACTATGATTCTCTGATGGGCATTTGCTAACTGTTGTCCTGCTGGACAAGAAGAGATATAGACGTTTTTAGAGTTATTACAGAGTATCCTAGAATATCCTAGTTCACTAAGGCATGACTTTTCCTGACAGCTTTCTAATGAAACACCAAAAAAGGAACAAATTATGGCAACTAGGAAAAGGGATGAGAATGTGGTATTGATCCTGGAGTTGGACTGTCGTGACTACAGCAGAAAAGAAATATTCTTTAACAAAAATGTCCTCCAAAAGTAAAATGTGGGTTAAAAACCCCCCTTAATATGGGGTTATATTTGAAAGTGCCACATTTAAAGCAGAAGTCATACTAACAAAGTGGAGTCTAGGATGCTGTGAGGTTTGTATCTGATTACTGAATCAAGCAGGAAAAGTCCTGGAATCTGTGACTCCTGTCTTCGGAGTTAATCACCATGATGAGGCACTGAGCGTAATTTCTCATTGCATAAATTTTTTGTAGATTTGAAAAATTTGAAATTCAAAAAAAAAGGATGGAATAATTTTGAAGACTCAAATCTTTCTGTGGTATGGCAAAAACATGTAAGCTGTGGCTTTGCTAAGGATGTGTTCTTTGGTTTTGCCTCAGATTTTTGGAATGTTCAGCATATCATCTTTGACTATATTAATATTTTTCTAAGGAAGACCTTATACTGTTCTCCTATCTTAGCTGTATGGACCCTATTTGTATAAAAATTGTTTGACTGAGTTTTGAATCCAGAG
Source organism: Cettia cetti (assembly GCA_013401135.1). Lineage (NCBI taxonomy): Eukaryota > Metazoa > Chordata > Aves > Passeriformes > Sylviidae > Cettia > Cettia cetti. The sequence continues at coordinate 53,099 of VZUI01048222.1, read as the reverse complement.
CAGTGTTAAAAGTAATCATCACCTAATTTTTTTTCTTGTTTGGTTAAATTCTTTGGTGTAGTTTCTCTTCCTTTTCGTCTTATGAAGCCTATGAATATGCATTCAGGTCTTCTCTGTTTTGTTTTGAGAGGCTTTGGCAGTGTCTGAGATGATTTCTCATGGGCTCTAACATCAAAACCGAAGGAATGAAGAAAGTAGATATTTAACAAAGTCTTCATTTGTTCTGTAAAGCTAATTAGTCACTCTTGACCGTCAGATTAGATTAAAATTAAATACGGGTCAATTAACACTTGTTACTTTTGTTAGCTTCACTTCTGACCAGTCACACTGAAATTATCACTGAAAGCCACAAGTTTATTTAAGAGAAAATTAAGATGCAGGATTAGCTTTCTCATTTTTACTAAAATGACTACTTTTTTTTTTTCTTCAGAGCTTAAATCTGTTAATCTTTTTTTTTATTATTTCGGTCCACTGACACTTTTAAATATGAAGCAGAAATTTAGTGTCAGAGAAGAGCTGCACCTTTTATATCTTATGATATGTCTGAGTAGATTGTTTTCCAAGAACTTCTTAACTTTAATGGTTAATAAACTCTCCTGACCAAACTTCTTTCTTTACGTGAATCACATACATTCGCACTTAAGATTGTAGTCTAAGAATTTTCGAGTTCTGGAACTAAACCTTGTGCTTGGTCCTTACTCCTCTACCTTCTTCACCTTGACAGAAAAAGATTGTATCCTTCATTTTTCCTTGTAACCAACAAGTTAGATCCTTACCTTCTTTCTGGATGTCCAGCAGATGCCTTTCATTTGTCTGCTCACTTTTTGTAAAGTGTCTTTACAGCAGGCAAACTTCTCAGGTCTGCAGTTTTCCTTCCTCATATTTGTGCCAAGCTAAAAGTCAGGGTAAGGTCTCATTTCACTTTATTAGGAAAACAGAGTGCAAAATCTAACATTTGCCAATTTGATTATCACTTTCTCTTTTTTTGCCTTCTGAGCTTGTGGGATGTTTTGCCATTATTGGCCTGGTTATCAGGGATCCCACTAATTAAAACATGCTTTCAATTTGTTAATATAGTTTAAAACCAAGAAAAATGAATTCAAACCAAACAAACCCACTGTTTCAGGTTAGAAATTATTTTCAATGTTTGTATTACATTTTTTCTTCGAATGTTGCTCTGATTTCCCCACCATTTTTTCCACTCCTTCCAGTCCATAATTTATTTTTATTGGTTACTGTAAGACTGCAGGCTTTTCTACAGCTGAGCACAGCTGCTAATGTTTTGCTATTGATTCCACATGTTAGCTCAAAAGTGTATAATAATCTGCTTTAATCGTTGCCTTTGGCTTTTCCTCTTCCCACTCTGAGAAGTGCCCTCTGCCTCTGGCCTGGCACGGCCATAACCAGAAACTGATCCTAATTACATCAAACCACTCTCTGCCAAAATGCCCAAATATCCGTAACATGTTTGAATAACAACTGTTGGGAGACATAACTCCATCCAGCCCCCTGGAAAATGCTTCAAACTATCAACTGTGGATGTGCTGACAGAAAGAAAGTCTTGTGGGCATGGCAGGAGGCTAAGATACCTCTGGCCCGAAAGGGAATACCTCGGCAGTACAAATGTAATGCTATTTAAGTCCCCCCCCTGCTTCAAATCCCTGCAGCTCTGAGGAAGCTCCAAATTATAACAAGGCTCCTAAGGGAACGGCACATAATCAGCCCTGCTGAAAACATGTTGAATAGCGCTAAATAAATCCCAAGTCTAATTATGTTACTGAGACTGCACGGGGACTGTGCATCTGGAAGTCTCCCACCAAGTCCTGTGGTAGTTGCACAGTGAAGCTCAGCCAGCTTCTCCAGCGCCCGTGGTAGCTCAGCAGCCATCTCCAGGAAGGAGCTGTGAGAGTCCCCTCACAGTGCAGCAGTAGCCCACATTAAATCACTGCTTATTTAATCTGTCAAACTTCTCTTCTTCAGTCTAGGGGGCATCTGCTGGGGGTGGTGTGAGAAGCAGAGCTGTGGCACTGGGTGGGAATGGCTCACCTGCCTTCAGCTCTTTGCTCCCCAAAACAAAGCCAATCCTTTCCCAAGCACTCGGTACATATAAATGAGAGAAACAACTTGGGGTTTTTGTCTGCAAATAGTGGTGTTTTGTTGGTGTAAGCAAGAGCTTTGACTCTTGGGCTGTATTTCAACTACATCGTCTCATGCACCAGGAAACACTGGGAGAATTTGCTCAAAAGGTTCAGCACCTCTCACAATCTTTTCTGTAGAAAGTGACTGGGTTTTTTTAACCTCAGGAAGTTATAAGGTTCCTTATTCTAATATGAGTGGCACCTTTCTGAAAAGCCCTTGCAGCTACTGTCATGATTTCAAGTTGCAAACACATACTACCTGGAGGAGACCTCACTATTGGTAGCTGACTCAGACTACATGACAGGTGTGAAAATAAAGCCTCTTGTTTAGGATCCTGCATTTTCTTATGCTACTCTAATTTTCATTGGTGATTCTGAAGAAAAATATCAGTGTACATGTATCACCAAGAGGCAGAAAAAGCTATTTACAACTATTTGCATTACTGTCTTTATATTTTTCTTATGTTCTACTTCTGTTTTTTGATTAGTTGGCTGTCAGAAAAGAAGATGATATGCTAATTACTTTTGTAATTGTTATACCAGTATAGTGCTGATAGTCAATATTACTGTGGTCTGCAGTCATATTTCTGTATTGCTGCATATTATTATGCATCAATGATTCTTGATGATATATGAAGTGAAAATTACTATGCTTTCCAACTTCCTAAAGAGGCCTGAAAGCACCTTGAGAATCTGAGTGCTAATTATAGAGACCACAGAGACAAATTCTTTCTTCTTTGCTGCAGTAGAACACAGTAGAAACGAGAAAATTTTGGATGGTCAAGAGTAGCTCTGTTTAGTGTTTAGAAGAACTTGTAGAGAATATTTTGTATTGCTAAAACTTATGGGAAAAAAAAGACATTCAGATTTCTCTGTTCTATGGGATACATATAGCTATTCTTTGATAAAATGCTCCTTTAATGTTGTGCATAAGAAATCAGGTCTTTCCTTTGAAGTCAGAAGGAAAAAGTAAGTAATTACATTTCCTGTTCTCTGGTTCTCTGATTCCCCCAAATTTAGATAATTTATCTTAGAACTTTATTAAAAAAGAGGATTTTATTTTCTCAGGTTTTCTCTTTCCATGTGCTTTTTTTTTTTTTTTTTTTTTTTTTTTTTTTGTGGCTCATTGCATCTAAATATATTCCTATTTCATTTCTCTAATCTGCAATTCTACCCCTGATATTAAGATTAATTTAACTTTTGTTTCAAAACATCAGACCTTAGCAAGACTGCATAAGAAAATTTCTTCTAAGGAATAACACAGATACCTTCCCTACTTCTCTTAAAGTGACCACAGATCAACAAAAGCTGCTTGATTTGCATTCTGTATACTCAAAAAAATATTGCACTGCACAAAAGGCAGCTTTTCTTCCACCTGTGGAGGGCTGGTACCATGTCATGTTCTCTCCTTGCAGCAGTTTCTGGGCACCAAATGGAAAAATCAAGCTGAACCTTTTGAATATCACCTCTCTTGAACTTCACTCCAGTGCAGCGATAACTGCAGCACCTTTGCCACCAATATTTTCTGCAGCGCTGTTTGAACTGTGTGCCTGACTAAGCAACAAAGCTGCTGAGTCCCCAGAAATGACATTTCCAAGTGGAAATCTCTGAGGCCTTCAAAATTTCCCCCGTGACTGCTTTTACTGATGAAAGCCCTGGTGATGACTGTGGTACAGCAGCGCACTGAGACCCCCAAGAAATCCAGAGTTGCTCTGTGGTAGTCACTGCTGAAGTACCCAGTGAGAAGGAGAGTGGCTCAGGAGGGTAGCATCCAAAACTTTCACAGCACTGCTGACCAGGAACGGTCACAGTACAAGGAGGTATTGTAATACTCTCAGAACTTTCAAACAAGGGGTGAGAAGTGTTTGGGGGCTGTAACTGCCGGCCTGTCTTTCCTGCTCCTTGCTGATGCCCTATGTCACAGACAGAACCAAAGAAAAGCCAGAGGACTGCTTTGGCAGGTCATCCTCTCAGAAACCCTGACTGAGATACTGAAACTGTTCTCCTCCTTCAGCTCAGGGGTGCATGGGCTCTTTATCTCCCCGGCTTCTACAGAACTGGTGTATTGGCAGGATGTACTATTTCTCCCTTGATATTTAAAAACAGTCAAGGGATCCTGACAAGGGAATGAAGCCACTTCTTCCAAAGGAAACATGAGGTAAGCCAGGGCGTTTCAGCCCAGCATGGAAAGAGGAGTGATGTAGGCCAAGACAGATCTGCCTAACTTGTGGAAGAGTTAGGATGTATTAGGTGAAGCCAGAGTAGCCATTTCAGGAAAAAAAAATCAGTGTTCACAAGGGACACAGCAATGCACTGAAACTACCTGCTACAGGGTGATTGGAATCAAATGTTAGCACACCTTCAATACCTGGATAACTTAAAGGATAAAAAGCACAGTGGTTATGGCAGACACATCTGTCAAATTTAACATCTCCCAGTTAAAAGCTGGGAGAGCATTTTGGGAAAGTACCTTTATATACAGCTGTTCCTGGCACCTGATTCTTTCATCTGCTTTTGGCCATTGTCAGATAGACACTGGGCTAAATAGGCCCATGGCCCAATCCAATCTGGCTGCCCTTAGGCTCCTGTCTTACTGTGCTTTCCTGCAAATATGTCAGATCATACAAGGTCCACAGGGTATCTGTGGAGTTGCTTAGAGGAGAAACCGTGTTTCTTTTCGAAACTGATCTGCTCACAGTGGCTTGTACCATAAAGTAGTTGCTTTCCCTGATGGACAACTTCTCATCACTTGCAATGCACTTTCCAGGGCCCAGGCTTTTGGGAAGGGCCTCATGCTGCTATCCACTTTGTGGAAAAAGAAGTTGATTTTATATTTAGTGGTGCATGGAGTGTACAGATGAAACAAATCACTCCTATAGACTCCACAAGATGAATAGGTCCTGCTGTAAACTAGCAAGGAAGGCTGAATGCAAGATTAATATGCAGTCCCAAGTTATGCTTCCCACAACTTTTATTGATTATCTGGTAAGTAAAAAAACCACACAGTTCCTTATATAATTCAGACTAAAATTCTTGTGCAATCATTCCTAGAAGAAAGTAATTTGTCTGTGAGGAGAGCTTTTTTGACTGGTTACTCTTGAGGGGCAAGAGGTTTAAAAGCATCCTATCACCATTTTAGTGTTGTTTGTCAACAAATTCTCAAAATAAGCACAGAATTCACAAATAGAAGAATTGTGCTGCCTAGAGGCTTCTCCATGTTGCAAGGCTATCCCAGGCAATAGGAAAGGACCTGTGATCTATTTGTTTCTCCCAGTTCTAACTTTGATTTGTAACTATGAACTGGTGACTCCTACTGTGAGACAGTAAATATCTCTGTTCTGAGAATGTGATGGAGAACTGGCTTCAAGAACTGTTTCAAAGTTCATGGGCTGGACAAGGTATAGACTGCAAACATGAAGTGTGTTGTGTGAAGTTTTGATGTTTGAATGATTGGTTTTTGATTTGAATGATGTTCTATGCTGTTTCCCCAGAAATCTTACAGTAGCATGTAACTTGTCAAATTTACACAGAACAGAGAACCACGTCTTCTCTTCTTTCCCAGTCAATAAGAAGTGCGATTGTCATTCATTTGCTGCCTTAATTATTTTTTAATGTAATATGAATGCTTTCAAAATCATCAATGCCTGGCTGCAAAGGGGAAATTCTGACTAAAATATGAATCTATAGCACGTCATCTAGAGGATGTGAAAAATTATATCCTGTAAGGTCCAATGCTTTGTATTGATCTTACAGAAGAGACAAATCTCATGGGTCGAAGTTGAAGTGATATGGACAAGAAAAATCAATAATAATTTTAAAAATAGGCTTTTTTTTCTTTTCTTTTACTAATTCATGAAAAAAAAGAGCACCATAAGACTTGCACATTATGGATATTTTACAGATTACTACTTTTTTTAATTAATTATGTTCTGGGAAATATTTTGTGCCAGCATCCTGTTGGCAAAAATGTATTTTCAAGGCTGAGATCAAGCATTCCTATCCCAATAGATCTGGCTTCTGTTTTAGCATGGCTAGTAGGAGGGGTTTTGGTACCTTGAACACATAAAAATTACAGCTTTCCTTCTTTCTTCAGTAACAGTCAGAATTGCCTGTGATAGAAGGACCTCTGACATTCTGTGATGAAATCTCACTGTCTGGTTTCTGATTCCGCTATTACTGTCTCCCCTGGCCTTTTCCCATATCCTCTGAAGGCAAATCCAGGAGGAAACAAGTACCTGTGCTCCAGCTGACTCATTCTCAGTCTGGTGTAATAATGCAGTCCCATCTACATTGCCATGGTAAGTAAAATTAGCTGAACAAACTGCACAAATATTTTCCTTTTTGTCCTGCTGCTCCTGAGACCATGAGCACTAGTGGGCCAGGTAGGCTGCTGGAGATGCTAGCCTTTTAAGCAGTAACCTCCAGAATTTCTCTGAAATGATGCCTGTGCAAAATGATTTTTGGTACCCCAGACCTCTGTATTTTCTGACTGCTTGTGCTAACTCATATGTAACAAATCTTGCTCTTTTTAGACATGGAATGATCTAGATTTTTCTTTGTTTTGTGCAAATAAAAGCAGATCCTCTGGGCTGGAATTTTTTGAAAGCTTTCTGTCACTGAATCAATGGTAGCAGATTGAGAGTAAAGCTGATTGCTTGTGAAACCTTGCAGTCACTGAGGCCCTTGATCAGGTGTCTGGCCACAGGGGATGGGAGAGGAGGTATATTGTCCTATCTGCCCTTAAACAGAGTAAAAATCAAGAAGAAATCTTGGTTGAAAGTATTCCAGAGCCCCACTGACTCCTGGAGGCTGGTTTGGATTTGATCTAGCATTATTGCAGGTTTCAACAGGAAAATTTCAGCAGCTTTACCCTCTTACCCACTCTTTGCCAGCACACAGAAATTTAGCTGAGAGCTGCTTAGCTTTTTATTTCTCTCTTAGGAAAATCAAGCTGTTGTTGATTTTTTGCCATGTACAAATAAATACTTTTAATAGGTCTCTCTACCTATTAAAGAGATCCCTCCATAGTGTTTTCCATGACACCCTCTCATCAGTGCTCATCTTCTTAAATATCTATGTGCTGGCATGTTCACCATAGTGTTTTTGTTGATGACTAAAATGGAGGTCAGTGTTCTGCAACATATGCCAGAAATAAATTTCTCTTGGAAGGCACCCTGGTGACAGCTTATCCATTTAAAAAATAAAATAAAGTTAGAAATCAGATTTGAATTATTTTGTTAAAGGGCTCAGGAAAATGATTCACATCCATGTTCCTTCTTTCAGTAAGTACTCCCAAGTATTTTACTCCTTCCTATGTCTTGTGTTGTGGACTCTTGGTTGAAGAGAAGGAAAATGGGCATAAACTTAACTGCTGTTGAATGTTCTTATTAATTAAAGTCCTCAAAATACTATACTGAATAGACTACTGTGGAAGATGTCAACCATCAGGAGTGGTTTTGGCTCCTCCTAAGAGACTATGGCAAAAAAGCATGCCTTGTACCTTTGCATAGGAAAACTTGCCAACTGGAGACCATGTGCATGGGGGCTGGGAACAGAAGGGAGAATCCCACAGACCCAATTATAGTCTTTAATATTGCACAATGTTTACCAACCTTTTTTTTTTTTTTAAATTTTTTTTATTTTCAAGCTCTTCTAATTGAACATTTGTCACACACTCTCCCTTGCTCTCTACTTACTGTGTTAAAAATCACAACCCTAAAAGTGCTTTTTTGAAAGATTCCATAATTAGGGAGCCACTTAGTCTGGGATTGTCCTTTCCCAGAGACAGCAGACATGCCTTTGGGTGAAGGGTTACACCAGTGCAGCCAGTGGCAGAATCCAGTTAAGATTATATAGTATCATAGAATCCTTCAGTTTGGAAAAGAAATTTGGTCCAACCGATAGCCAGCACTGCCGAGTCCACCACTAGACTCTGTTCCTGAGTGTCACACCTACTAATTTTTTGAACACTTCCAGGAATGATAATTGCAGCACTTCCCTCGGCAGCCTGATCAATACCTGATAGCCCTTTCAGTGAACAAATTTTTTCCTAAAATCCGATCTAAATCCCACCTCCCCCTCCCTCCCAAGTTCAACGTCAGACCATTTCCTCTTGTTCTATCACTTGTAACTTGGGAGAAGAGACCAATCTGGCAACACACTCCTTTCAGGCAGTTTTAGAGAGTGATAAGGTCCCTCCTGAACCTCCTTTTCTCCAGGATAAACACCCCCGTCTCCCTCAGCTGCTCCTCACAGGATTTGTGCTCCAGACCCTTCCCAGCTTTATTCCCTTCTCTGGACCTGCTCCTCAATGTATTTCTTGCAGAAAGGGGCTCAGAACTGGACACAGGATTTGAGGTGTAGCCTCACCAGTGCCAAGTACAAGGGGAAAACCACTGTGCTGGTCCTGCTGGCCACACTAACCCTGATCCAGGCCACCATTGACCTGGGCACAGCTGGCTCGTGCTCAGCCACTGTCATCCAGCACCCCCAGGTCTTTTTCTGCTGGACATTTCTCAGCTGCTATTCCCTAAGCCTGCAGTATTTAAAAAGTGCAGTAGGAAGTGGATGGAAGGAGTGTAAAGGAGCAGATTGAAATAGAGAAAGAAAAACAATAGGTACAAATTTCTACCAGTTTCCTCAGGCATCCATAGCAGCTGCTTAATGATACATGTATCATTATATCTTGGAGTAGTTGGAGGGCAGAAGCAGACTTGATTACACTACAGACAATTGTTTCACAATAATTCTGGACCATTTTTCATTAGCTGCCTCCCCTCACAGCAAAACAAGGGATAATTTTTTTCCTAAAAAATCTTATACCTCTAGAAGGTTGTCCAACAGTTAAAGATTTTTAATAATTCATCATGCGAAACATCTTGAGCTAAATACTAAATTTCCCAGCAACAACAACAAAAGATGAATGAAAGGAGTGGAGGTTAACTTCCTCTGATAGAAACAAAAAGGGTAAATAAAAAGAACGATGCATGCACTTTTCCATGATTTATCAGTAAATTTTTATTACACCCTCCTTTGACAAGCTTTGTCACTCAGTCTGTTGAGCCAAACCAGTTCATTCCAAGGAAGCTGATTAAGTAACTGATTAAAACAAAGCAACAGATTCGTCTGCCTATAATCATTTACCATGACACAAGCATTAGGTGGCAGCCCTTATTGGTGGGTGCAGCTACTGACATTACCTTTCACAAAATATAAGAACTTTTGGTTCTGATTACCTGTCCTAGACCTGCAGGCCCCAAGGTGATTTGACTGTAGTGACGTGAGCAACAGCTTTTTGGCAATTACTTTGTTTTCTTCCTTTTGAACCACCTTTAAAAAGAAATGTCTCATTCATAGTCTCATTCATAATAACATTTATATGTGGTACTCCTGACTTTGTTAGATGGACTAAATGTACCCAGCTATGAGCAAGGAGCAATTTGCAGGAAGAGAAGCCTTGGTAATTCTTTTAGGTATGCTTCCCAAGACACACACTCTGTTTGCTCCACCTTGGTTTTTCAGCGTGGGTGAAGCAGGTGACTGTGGCAATCTGCATAATTTTGAATTTGTTCCTAAAACTTGTCTTGGGAGCCTGAGGATGCAGCTGGATACCTAGAATTTACCAAAACATATTAAAGAAGTGTAATGAAAGGAAATGAGAGTGAGAGACTCAAACCAACCTCTGTGGTTTCCAATAAGAGATAAGGTGTCTATCTGGCTACCTGCCGTGGTGTGTGACGAGACACAACAGGCTCTTCCTGTGAGGTGTTTTGAGTATGGCTGTGATTGGTTAAGCACCAGCTGCCTGCCTGTTTTAAATGCCTAAACTCTGGAAGTCAAAGCAAGAGGCCATCACTGTTCAGGATCTCAGTGTCAGACATCCTTACAGGCGGCAATGTGCCTAGGAGCTTTATTTCCAAAATCTGGTCTTGTGAGCAGAATTACTGCAAATGGCAAAAATGATAAATTTTGATTCTTGGTATGCAAGAAGAAAATGTATTTTTCTTTCCTCAAAGCACCACAAATTTCCAAATTACAGGAAAAAAAATCTTCTAGTCTTTAGATACTGAATCCTTAAAGTACTGAAATGAGGCTATATATACAAAATGTATTTACATTCCCTGCTTCATCTTGGTTATCAACAAAGTGAAAACTGTTTCTGAATATAAGGCCACTGGAATTTGGATGTGCTTCTTATGATTGTTGGTTTAGCAACTGATTCTAAGATCAAATGTATTCTGAAATGCTGGGTCCTGCACAGGTCACTGCATTGCAACCCAGACACTTCTCTAATCTTACTCAATTCATCGTTGCCTTTTTTGAAGACTGTAATTTCAGTAGGTTTTCAGAGGAAAAGAGGATAGCAGCTAACTACAGAACACAGCAAACTATAAAACATCCTGCTGTGTTCACTTTTACATTGCCCTAGCAATTGATGCTGTTTCTTCTCTTGCCCCATGAGTTATAGCTTTAGTAAAGCATTGCCAGATTCTAGTCAGAAGGTCTCTGCTGGCACTGCAGAATGACAATTCTTATCTGTTTTCTATAGCCTGACATTTTCAGTGAGGCCTGGAAGGTTTGTTTAATAGGGTTTGTCAAAAAGGAGCTACAATATAAAATATTGAAATATGGAAGGAGAGCATAGCAGAGAACCCGTGTCACGTTAAATGTTACCAAAGCAATTTTTAGGAGACTAATTATTCACAATAGATAACTAAAATGTAAATCTCTATTACAAGTGAGGGGTTGAATGTGAGTTTCCTTGGAAAGCAGTTCTGAAGTCTGCTCCTTTAATAGCTAATGTAGAAAAGCGTAGATGTGCCAGAGGCTCTGAAAGATGAGAGGTCAAAGGATGAATGGACAATAACTCCTGGATTCATTCCTTCTGCAAGTCCTAGAAAGACATATTTGCATTATAAAATGCCTGATAGAATTTTTTTTAATAGTCTCATATTGAAAGAATTCTGATGTAATAATTCTTTATGACTATTGATAACTAGAAAAAGGATGAAGGGACAGACATCTAAAGGGGGGCTTCTATAAATGCTTAGGCATTACTCAGCTGGATTTTCAAAGAACAGTGATAATCAGGTACTTCCTAAAATTTCATGTCCTGCCTTTTGGATGCACAGTCCCTTCTAGGATGGCAAACTGTACTTGCTAATGTCCCTGTGAAATCCTGTGACCCATTACCTGAAATAGCACGTAGTGGGTAATCTTTGTCCTGAGGCAGTATTTGTTCCTGTCCTTTCTATTGTGAGGCATTTTGGCAGAGAAGAGGAAAGGTAGTGGACAGTGCCTGTGACAAGAGGCTTTCTGACGTATTCTTCTGTGGTAGTTCTTACAAAATTTTTTGTCTCTGTTTGTCTCTAGATGCTACTCAGCCTTATGGATCTCTTTGGATGTTTTTATTTATTACTAAGTTTTTAATAAGTAGACAATGCATTGTGGCAGAAATTGTAGGTCTGACTATAGTTTTCCTGTTATTACCTCTGCTCTGTCTCTTTATTATTGCTTCTGCAATAAATTACATTTGCCCTGTAAATATAAGGAGACTTGCCAACACAAGACCATTGCTATGCAACTGAAAGTGTATTCTTAAGTAATAGAGATTTAACTATACTACAGGTGGTGTTAACTCTTCTTTCTGGTTTGAAGGGTATCATCTAGCTCATTATTAAAGCATACTTAAAGGAGCCCTTGCTTTGTTATGGAAGAGTTAAATCCTGTTCATAGAATACCAGGAAGGTAGTTTACTTCTTGGATTCTATCTGCAGCTTTAACAATTAAAAAATAAAATAAGGTTGTCCCTGGCAAAACATATGCTCATAAGTAGGGCTCCAAATCTTGGAGTTGTTGGGTATTAATGAGGAATGTTTATGTGCCAAGTAATTGCATTAGTCATGACTTAAATGTAGACAGGATGGAGGAGAGATGGATTCCTTTTCTTCTCCTTACAAACAAATATGTAAATTTTAAAAATCTCACTGTATTGCTAAAAGTTTGTGAATTCCATTATTCCTTGACATAAATGTCAAAACGTTCCTTTTTGCTTTCTCTATTGATAGCCAGGAGTGATCTGTATGACTGGAAGGAAACAAACACAGTAGTTTTGACTAGGCAGTGACCATGGTGACACCCTGTATTATGATGGTGGAGGGTTCTGTTACCTGCAAATGCATTTGTCTGGTTGATGAATTCTATGGGCTTCAAGCAATAGACTACCAGTTCCTGTTGCCTGGCCCTGGGATTAATCTGTGTTTCAGGACTTCATAGGTTTGGAGTATTTTCAAGTACTTCTACCCTGACAGGCAGGATGATTCTCTTTGTGCTACAGCTGGAGACTTAACTGTAGCAGGCTGGTTATAGCTAATGTGCAGTAACTCTGTGTAGAACAGCCCTTTTCCCTGTCTTAGAAAGCACAGAGTGAGGAGCTGCATGCATCAGGCAGTCACTGCACTTGCACAACAAAGCGGATATTTCTGGAGGTGACTTGTTTATTATGCACTTCTAATTATGACTGGTGAATCCTAACATATCAAACTTATTTGCTTCACTGCGCATCTAAACTAGGACTATTCATGTCCACAGAGTCATGAACAGAAGTACAATAACTCTTGTCCAGAGGAGTCTGTCTTGTATCTGTGTTTAGAGAGCAGCAGGTGGATTGTTACATCAAGGAATGAAATATCAAGGAATGAAATATCAAGGAACCGCAGAGAGGAAGTGTGGTCTGTTTTACTAATTAAGTAATTCTGTTCACAGAAATGCTCCTAATTATTAAGCTGTTTGCACTCTCATACTGCAGACAATTGTTGAATTTATTCTAGGAACTATCTGTTCTGGTGAGTCTTTAGATCAGCCTCACAATTTTTAGAAAGGTTTCTTAGACTTTCTCAGACCAGTGAAATTGAAGGGGTTGAGCCTTAGTCTTCCAATGTGGTCTCATTTCTGGAAATCTATATAAACTAAAAGGAAAATTAAACTTCCTCTTTTCCCATTCTGACTCTGCTGTGGTGTCTGCGTCTTTCTTGTGACAGTACATCAGTTGGGGCTTCACAAAATCACAGAATATGCTGAGTTGGAAGGGACCCGCAAGAAACACCAAGTCCAGCTCCTGGCCCTGCACAGGACACCCCAAGAGTCACATCATGTTCCTTAGAGAGTTGTCTAAACACTCTCTGAACTCTGCCAGGCTGGTGCCATGACACTTCCCTGGGGAGTCTATTCCAGTGTCCAACCACCCTCTGGGGGAAAGAACTTTTCCTGATAGCCAACCTATACCTCCCCTGACTCAACTTAGGCTGCTCCCTCGGGTCCTGTCACTGAGCACCAGAGAGATTAGATCAGTGTCTGCCCCTCTGCTTCCTCCCTTCTGTCTGTGCAGAGGCCAGAGGCACAAGAGGGCATATTTGCAGGGCTTTCAGTTGTAAAGAAGTGCCTTTCCAGTAGAGGACACAGAGAAGAGGTGAGGATCTCATGGCTGACCACTTGGGAAGTGTGTCTGATGATCTTATGTAGCCAGTCATTGATATCTTGATCTGTGCTAGTTCTCAGGTGTGTGTTGGTCCATTTGGGAGTCAAACTCAATTTCACTATTAAAGGACTCATGCATATTATTATACAGCGAGGAACAGGTGCTTCATGGGGAGGATGATAATGGGGATTCTTAGCTTTCTTAGCTAACACTTCTTCTATGTGGTTTCTATGCTATTTTATGGTTATTGAGGCCAGAAAAAAGGGGTGTTTGGACTGACCCAATATACACTGGACTTTAGCCTATAAAGGTGAATGCAGTAAGTATTTTGAACCCTCTAAAGTCTCTCATATCTGAAAAAAAAATTAAAAATAAATCATAAATATGAAAATTTTCAGGAACAGATGGGTGTAAGAGGTTTTTTTGGTTTGCTTTATTTTTTTTTTTTACAGCTTTGAATTTATAATTGAGTTTAAGCAGCTCTGTTGCACAGGTGATTTCAAGTGAAAACTGTTTTGTTTGAGAGCTGTGGACTAGCTCAATTCTTGACAATTAATATAAAACTGGCTTCTTTTTTCTCACTTGACTTGATTCTATAAGAGTTGCTACAGTTTTATTGTCATGTAACTCTTATTAAGACTTCAAGAAACTGGTCCATCTTCTTTTTAATAAAGGGTATTTTTTGGAAGATTTTCCAAAAGCAAAGGTGTCTGCTGGTGCCACATTTGTTTATTTATTTGTTTTATTTGTGGAAATCTTTGCGTTGATTAATGCTTGCATGGACCAAGCCCCAGCAGTGAGAAGGTGTTAAATAGGCTGTGGATGAAAAAAATCCCCAACAGACAAAATGTTTCCAGTGATTTTTCTAGCTTTCCTTCTAGGCCCTCATTCAAGAGTAATTTGCTCAGCAGTCCATGTGTGCAAGGATAGGAAAAAGAAATTTTCTCAGAGCTCTTTGCATTAAAAGTGTCTTTCTACCCTGTAAAGAAGTGTCACAGAACAGTGGAATAAAATTTCTGAGAAAGCCTTCTCAAGTCATAGAGTGGTGGTGGAGTTCAACTCACTCCAGAAATATCACAGAACTAGCATGGGGTAGGTGGAGCTACTGGGGTGCCTCTGAATTCCTTCTGGTATGAAATACCAACATTAATAAGAGATTTTCCTAAATAGGTGCTTCCTCTTCTTCCTCCAGAAGAGGTTGTAAACCATGCTGCTGTCTTTTGAGACCAGCATTTACTAACATGTTTTGGACATGTCCTTTTATTATAGGGAGTTACTAAAATGTAGGATTATAAATTGTTCTGCTAGACATTATTATCCATATTCAGTTACTTCTTTATACTTCAGAAAGGAAAACTAATGAACAATTGCCACTGCTATCTCTTGGGCAAACCCTTAGCTACAGCAAGTAAGTCTGTTTTACTACACAATTATGTATTTTGGTGGATGGTTAAAATTCATTCATCTTAATGTGCTTATGATACAAACATACAGAATGGCTGAAATGGAGGGAAGAGCATTCTGGGTTGCATGGTTTTTTAAATTTATGTTCACACTATATTTTATAGTATATTTATTTGCAGAAACAGTAACCTTGTTTTTAAAATAAACTTTGCCTGGAACTAGGAGCAAAGGGCAGAAGATTTTGACAAGGCATTTACATTTTTTTCCAAAAAAATGACTAGTAGTTAGCATTTGCTAGGAAAAAATTGGGTTTTTTTCCTAAATAAGCCATCACATTCAAAGTTGATTTGTTCCAAGGAAAGGAGGTGAAATTAGTTACTGACATGCAATAACTCATTTCTTATTTTACCAACAGTAATTAAATTGCCTGGAACTGTTGTCATTTAACAGCTTATTAATTGACTAATATGCATTACATGCACACAAGCTATAGGTAAAAATCTAAGGATTAGGAAAGGAAGAAAGAAGGAGAAGAAAAACTTCACTCCTTTTTGTGACCATCATAGATGAATGGTTAATTTATTTCTTAATGGAGTGTCATCTTTGCAAACACTAATAGGTTAGATTTTAAAGTTGCATTTTCATTAGCACTAGTCCCAAGGAAGGAAACAGTAGTCAACTAGTAATTCTTTGGAGAGGAGAAAAATTAATAATTGGTTCTGCTTCTTTTAACCATATGAAGGCTATATAGCACTTTCTTCCGTAAAAATCAATGATTTCTGCTTGGATGGGTATTTACATTATAAAATTCCTTCCTCTAATCCTATAATTGGCCAAATATTCTGAAATTTTCCTCCTTTTGTTTTTCCGCCAACGTGGAAAAACTTTGTCACATGCATCAGGGAGTCTCAGCCTAATAGAACTACACACAAAAGTGGTTATAGGCAAGTTCAGCAGCTTTGATTGTGTCCAGTCAAATATGATACATTCCAGTGCTGCATTAGTGGCCTATGTGGGGAAAAAAAAAATCAATGAGGTCAACATCTAGGTCCCAGCTGAGAATAATCCATTTCATAAAAATAAACTGAGAAGTTCTCAGTCATCCCAGTAAACTCTAATTTATAGTCTTGGAAGGATCGTAACAGAGTCTATGACTGTGTGAATAGAAAGAGAAACATAGGTGAAGTTTTTAAAGGGAGAAATGCGTGATGGGATTTTCTGAATTGCCAAACCATCAAGAGACTTATGCAAATAGTGTCCTTCTATGCAACTGGAAATCATCAATTAGAAGACATGGGGAGGGAAATGAATTAGTTATGTGAGCTGCCTCAATGTGAGAACAGCATGGAAATTCAGTCCAATGAAGTAGCAGTTAAGATACTGATGAAAAAAACCCTGAAAATATGAAAGCCATCATATAGGGCTACTTGGAGAATGAAGGGAATTGGAATAGCTCCAGGACACGAGGCTGAAGAGACCATCCATATTACTCAGTTTTATACACCATGGCTGGGAGTTGTTTGTCCAAATGCAGGAATCAATAGTGCCCATATCTCCATCTGCTTGGCTTTGCAGGTCTGTGATAAAAATCAGGCAATTCTTAGTACTGTTTTTCCTCTTTTAAGGCACAGTAGGTGAATTGTAAAGCCACTCTGCAAGCATTTACTTTTCTGCTTTGAGTAGAAAGGGAGTCTGTACCAACAGATGGGATGTAGAGACTTCCACTGTGGATCTGTGAAGTGGGAGAAGATTAATCCCATATAGAAGTGCTTGCCTATCATATTTGGGGACTTGGCCAAGTACTTGGTTTTTAAGTGTCACTGAACCTGCATCAGGCCCAAAATATAATGGTGGTTTTGGGGTCACCATTCTTTCTGTTGTTCAAAAGCAGGCCACAGGTAAAGTGAAGCCTTTGGATTTCCAAGATAGTGGTGCAGAGAGAAGAAAAAAACACTGAGCGTGCAGTCAGACTCCCTGGAATTCGTTAGGCTGTCTTTCAAAATGCAACTTCATGTAAGTCCATAACGTGCTTGTTTTTATTTCAATAAAACAGTAATTTTGACAATAACTAAGTATGTCTGGCAGAATAGATGGGAAGGCTATGAAACTATTAATAACATTTGGACACCTCATGCACTGTTTTAATGCATCACAAGTTAGCACAGTATTGATTCAGTATCAAAGTTCTGAGAAACAAGCCTCTTACCAATATCTAGGATCCGATGTTGTAATTGAACTAGAAAATGTTAGATTTCCAGCATTACTGCTGAGAATTCTTCCCAATAAATGTGTGTTTTCCACTGGGGCTGAAATCACTGCAAGTGTTAGTTTTAATTTTTTTCCTTTTTGTGTTTTTCTCATCACAGAGGTTCCCTTTCTCCCCTCTGTGTGTAAAATAAACATAATGGGGCCAAGTCTTGCATTTTACTACCTTGACTTGTGGAACATCCTTTCACATACTTGGGTTAGGTAATTAAATCTTTTATGGAAGGATTAAACTTTGTAGGAAGGAAAATGCATGAAATTAGAAAATATTATGTAGGGAAAGAGACCCAGTAGAAATCACAGGCAAAAGAAGCCTTTGTCAGAGTATGAGGAAAAAGGAGAAAGAACAGAAAGAAAAAGAGAGCCATTTTCATGACACTGGAAGAATTAAGACTTACTACTTAAAGCAGAAATGAAGGAAGTGTGAAGGAAGGAGGCGAGAAAATGGCTGTGTATTAATGGCTGTAATGGGAATGTCTGTAATGAGTCGGTGCTGGTATATCAAAAATGGATGGTACACCAATTTCCATTAAATGTGCCTCCTTATTTCAAGATGTCCCTCAGATTTGCATATTGCTTTTATCCAGCATCTTACATCTACAGCTATTAACCTCCAGAGTTTGTCAGTAAAACTGAAGAAATGCAGAATACACCTTTTTTATTTCCAAAGCTCATTTTGATTTTCCTTCTTAGGTGTAGAATCACATTGGTCTAGTTTCTTTCAGGATCACAAAGATAAGCCAAAATGATGATTTTTTTTGTTCAGTATCCTTGTGGTTGTTAGATGCCAGTGGTTGTTAATTTATGCAGTGCACCTGGAGAATAGTGTAATTCTTTCTTTCCTGGTAAGTGGCCTCAGGTACAATGTCCTGCAAGGTAAAAGCCTACTTTTGTTAGACATCAGAAGACACAGCTATGTAGAAGGGGTAGGAGGAGGGAAATACAGAGTTAGGAACCTTTTGTCAATTACTTCAGTAAATTAATCCAAAGGATGTCAAACTACATTTTTTTTCTTTTGGTCCGTGAACTACCAATGTTGGGCATGGTGTGGAGGCATTCCCCTCCCTGGTGGCTTTTCAAAGTGCCTGGGTTTTCGTTGTCTGAAGCTGTGCTGCTTTCAGTGAGAGTATGTTCTGTGTGAGAAGATATGTGGAGTGCAGAAAATCTTATTTCTGGTAGGAAACCAACAGTTCTCCTTTTCCCTACGTGGTTCATCACATAGTTAATGCCAAGTGGCTGAAAAGCCACAACTATAAATAATTTGCTGGTTACATGTATTTTGTTCTTCGATTGTTTTTCCATAGCTAACCATGTATAACAAAAATAACATGTCAAGTGTAGATAGCCTAGAAGTTATTTATCCTTTTTCTTATTCATCCTAGATGGCTTCTAACCAAGAATAAAATATGCCAATAAACCACAAGTGACAATATCTGAACCTGTAAGTGCTGTGTTCTACTTTAGCATACATGATTAGCATTTAAAATGGAAGTGACACTTCCCATCACTGCACACACCAAAATTTCAAAATCTGAAGAACTTTTGAATCTCATATGATTTCTAAACAAGTATAGTTCAAAAAAAAATAAAACCACCAAAACCATTTAATCTTTCTGACTGTTTGAGCTGTAGAAGAAAAAAGCAATTTCAGTGGTTCAAGTCCAATAAATTTTTTTTCTGGACAAAATGTATCAAAAAAATACAGAAATTATGAATTGTCTGGATCAAAAGTAGTTCCCAAAGCCATCTGGCATATCATCAGGCTCTGTGGTTCTTCATAATGCCGTAGAGTTAATCTACTGTCTCATTAGAGTAGCTGACAAATCTTATTGAAAAGTACTGCAAATATGTATCTCTCTCAGCTGTAGGAGCACAAGGGCAAGTACAGACAAATCTTTCAAGAAGATACCTTAGAAAGGATGCCAACCTCCTGAGAAAAACATTAAAATAAGATTTATGTTTTGGTGGTTATGGTTAATATCACAGAAGTTTATGTAAAAACTAACTTCTCATACTAGTGTATTCACTTTTGCACTCTTAAACCGGTTGGCTTGACTATCTGTTCATTCCCATTCCAGATTGAAACAAGTTTTAGATAAATGGAGAAACATAACCTGACATTTTCTATCGACAGATCTGAATGCCTTGCTCTTTCAACTGCAGGAAAGTTATTCTAAAATAAAATAACTTTTGGAATTTTGCATTACTTTTAACCAAATAGCAGTAATTACTTGACTCTGCCAATGCTTGCTTCTAAGTTTCTCATCTATTTATGAGACATAATGCCAGCACAGTTGCAGTTCTGGTGGAATTACCTGTGCATGAGAATTTATACTTGTAGCTGTTGTTCCTGTGATGACAGTTCTATGTGTCCACAACACCATTATTATCCTAGACAATACCAGACATTAGTTTGCATATGCCATTGTTGCTGGGACAGGGCTCTTGTCATTTCAGAAGTGGTTGGATGTGTTCTTGTTCCAATTCAAACTGAGGGGCTGTGTATTATTTTGTGCACAATTTTTAGCTGCCAGTGTGTGAAACTTGCATGTTCATAAACCAACAAAGGGAAGAAAAGAGAACACATAACATGGGATTCAGAAATAATTCATGATGATTTAGTTTAATTTGAGTTACTATAACCCTAAAGCTCCATTAAAACCTAAAATGAATGCTATTTCCTCCCGAGAGCAGCAAACAATCTGCTAACTTTTGCCAAAACGAGTGCTATTATGGTGTGCAATATGAAGGCATATAAATTACAAGGTTTATATTTGTTGTTTTTCCTAATGTTAACTTTGACTGGCACAACAAATTAAAAGCAAGAGGGATAGAAAAGGAAAAACCTTCATCAGATTAACAAATATGCAAAGAAGTGTAATTTCTAACTACAAAACACAAGACCTTCACACTTCAAACAATCCAAACAGGTTTTCTTTTAATGATTAGGTTTTACTTTTTTCCCCTTTATACTAGGGATGCATTGAGAACTACAGTAGTATTTGGAAATAATTCAGTAAGCTGGGTATCTCATTTTTTCACAACTCTAGTAACACTGGGGATATTTCAAGTTTCCTACTGTTATTGTTTGGTGAAAGGAATACAGGAAAATTTAAGCAGGTTGAAAATTCTTGATTGAAATCAACATAAAACATCAAAGAAAATTTTATGTCTCAGGACATGACACTGAAACTGTCTTGAACACTCTTTTAATGGCACTTGCAGCCTTTTGCAGGTAAACAAATAAGTAGTTGCTCTCCATTAAGGAAGACAGATGCTGCAGAGAGTCTGCATCTCCCCAGAGCAGCTGCTCTATCTAAGATCCAAATAGGCCATTTAAGCCCTGATCCCAGAATGAGAGCTATTGGGTCAAAATGTGCCTATCCAGGGACTAAGTCATGACCTGATAAAAGTAAAAAACTGGGACTTTTATATATACTTAAGGCATGTTTTCAGAACAGGAATATTTCAGAAGAATATTTTTCCTGCCTCACTCTTTATATTTGATACAAAGAGTTTCAACTTTTGCTCATTTTAACTCAGTTGATTTTTGCTCCCATAGTTCAGCTCCTTTTTCATTCAGATAGTTTAATTTACCCACTCTTTTATACACAGAGCTACTGTGTTTATGGATAGTGAAATGTTTTTCTATATGTCAAATGAGCTTTTAAAAAGTATTATACTCTGCAGGCATGCAGGGGATGATGTTTAAACATAGCTTTCTCTTGCCTAGGCTTCCAGATGATTGAATTTTGAATCTCCTATGAGGTAAAAAAATTGATTATGGACCATTTTGGATAGGGTTTGGAACGTAATTCTATCGCTATCTATTGATGTGCATTACCAGAAGCATCATAAAGCAACTGGATCCAGGACGTCTTTTTAAGGAGATTATTGGATAGGCAATGGCTTAACATTTCTAGCTTCCTGTTGAATATTTTGAGCAGGGAAAGATATTGCGGCACAAGTCTTCTGGAATATTACCTTTTCCCTCTTACAGAAGCTTAAACCACTCATCCACATGCAGCTGGAAAAACAACTGCCCAAGAAGCAAGGGGCAGTCAGGGAGGGATGGTAGAGACCAGCTGAAGGCTCACATTTCTGTGCTGGCAGTGAGCTGGGGCAGCTGAGGCAGGTGGTAAGGAGGGTGGAGAGACTGCCATTCCCACTGCTCTGCACTGCCCTATCCCATATGCCCTCTCTGCCAGCAAAACTTTTGGGTTCAGTGGCCAACCCAGAGTTCATGGCATCTCAGATGCCAACAGGAGTGAAAACATGCTTTCTCCACACAATAAGCTTTTTAAGATGTCTCAGAGTTGCTCAGTAGTGAACTAAGAAGAGGATAGATCAAAGTTGTAATTTTCCCTGTTTTCCTTCTTCTGTGTTGTCACTTGTATTTTAACCCTTTTCCTACTGAAGAAAATGTGAATTTATAATCCTTACAGCTTTGGTCTTTCCCTTTTCATAATTAAAAGAATCAACTTTTAATGTTCTCCATGAGTTTAAAACGTTTCCCAAGTCTGTTAATTTCCTTACTGTATTATTTCCAATTACAAAGTCATCAGTCTCAACTCTATCACTGCTTTTGGCTTTCTCACGCTTTTTTTTTTTTCCTTTGTAGTTTCAAGTTCACTCTTTTATTGCTGAAAAATCCTAGTATTTTTATTCCTGTTCTAAATCTGACTGCTTCCAAATCCCTAGGGTTCCAAGCCAATATGTTTGGTAATGACTTCGTAACAAAGGAAAAGGAAAGGAAGCCAATTTGTGTTTTCCATTGTTGTGATAAATGCATACCTGAACTTTTTGCTGGTCTTGGCTTCAAAAAATAAAGTAACCAACTTCATTGGGTGACACTATGAACAAGCATTATTTTCTTTGTTTACTTTTTTGCGCTCAGGTGACTCATCCTCCACATTTGAAAGCAAAAGTAAGAGATGCAGCCATGAAATTGAAACAAGGAATTACTATACACACGAAATTAATATCATCTTCTAGCAGGCACTGCATAAAATCCCACAAAGAAAAGCCATGCCCCTAAAGAGAGCACAGAGGTACAGATGACTAAAAAGCCTTTAAAAATAACCATCACAAATTCAGGTTTTGAGAAAATCAACATTTTCTCTGGAAGACACCAAATATTATCAGGGTTTTCTGTCAAGGGGTACTTTGTTGACACACACTGTGTGGTAAGCCCTCAGTAAAAGCTAACAATATCCCTGAATTTTTGTGTGATGTTCTTTTCTTCCCCACCATCTCTTTCTTCATAAGAGAGGTGATTGCAAAGCCTTTGCCAACTTCCCTTTCTTTTTATCTTACCTTGGACTTTAAAAAAATGAGATGAGGTTTTGTTTTCCTAAGAGTTCTTGTATATTTATACCCGTGCAAAGGCAAACTGAACAGAACACACGTGTAATCATGAAACTGAAAAAAAACCTCAAGCAAAATAGCTAAACTTCAGCAGCACCACCACCCTTACAGCACCTGCTCATGGCCAAGTTTTCTGCACTAGGAGCCTCTAAATCCACTATGTGTAAAACTGCTTATCTGCTGGACATGCTGGTTTTGGGGCAGAGGTCCCAGTGACCCCTGAAAAATCAGGGCAAATTTAGTGTTCAGTGTGTGCTGCTGTAGCCTCATGAGCAGTGGAGAAGCTGGCTGACACAGAGCAGGGTTCTGTATCTCTGCCTTGCAATGCAGCCACACAAAAGTGACATTAATGCAGATGTGCTTAAGTAACAGTATAATAGAAATGTCCTCAGAGGATGAATTGTACTGAGAACCAGTATACTGATGCTAAATTGTGCACTAAATTGGAGGCTTAAAAATGAGGAAGCTAGTAAAAAAGATGTTAAGGTGAAAAGTGAGGAAATTAAAGTGTTGCAGCTCAGCATGGGGGCTACTTAAACATCCCATAAAATGAGTAATAAATTACTACCCCTAGGAAAAAAAAAAAAAAAAAAAAAAAAAAAAGAAAATTAAAAAAAGAGCAACTCAAAGAGTAGGATTGCAAAATTCTGGAAAATCTGAACTTGTCTCTGTACCGGAAGGAAAGATCTCAGCTTATGAAGAGGATTATAATTAATGGCAGGTAAATATGAGACAGAAATGTGGGGATACTAAAAGGCATTTTGTAAAGCAAACAGTCAAAAGCATATAAGCAAATAACAAAGAATTTGTTTAAATCTACAAAGAGCAGGAAGCCTACTAAAGCAGACAGAGCCAAAGTCAGCTAAAGGACAAAGCACTGGGAGAGGGGGCAGAGGAGGAAACAGCTGTGTGGTAGCTCTCCTGACTGCTTCTCCTGGCCATGCTCTTTCCTGGCCTGTTGTCCCCTGCTCTGAATAGTTCTTTTTCTTGCCACAGGCCTTCTCAAGTGATTTTGAATGTCTTTCTTTCCTATTTTTCTTTGGTCTGTGGACTTTGCTCTATCACTGGGCACAGTCTATGTCTTGTGTTTCCAACAGTGCCCTGGAGAAAGGGATATTTCCCCAGGATTATTTAAGTCTAGAAGCATTTTGAAAATGGAATGCCTGTAAAATCCCAGACCCAAAAGATCCTTAGGGAATTTAATCTCTATAAATGTTTTGTCAACAGTTTCTTTTACCTCTTTTGTGGCTTATATTGCAATGATTGAAATGTGGGACCATATGGTATAACATAAGATATTAAAATGATAAAGAATACACAAAGCATCCTTGCAACAGCCTTGTGCATCTGTTTCAGCATCTTGGCTAAATTCCAATATGGGTTATTAGATTCCTAAATTCCCTATTCTTTAATTGTCTCTGTGATGATATTGTTTCTATTCTAGTGTCCTGTGCATCTGTGCCTCAGTTTCCCAGCTGTACTGTCCTCTGATTAAAGAGCCAATTTAGGATTAACCCTTGATCCCAACTGCTAAATCTTGCTATACCAAAACAGTCCTTGAGAAAGAATTAGTGTTTTCAGCCACTCTTTTGGGATGCTTGTATTCTGCTGGTGCCTTTGTAGGGCTGAAGTGAGTATTTCTCTCACCTTTTTGAAGTGTCCTGAACAGGGCACTTGAAGAGTAAGGCACTTTGATAGAGTCCCACATCTTAAATAATGTGTTGCTAGCACCTCATTCCTCACTAAGCACCCTTTTATACAGTGAACATCCACCAAATTTTAGTATTGGGAATAATCTGTGATATGTGGAGGGGAAACAATTTTAAAATACTGTAGGTTTATAGCATGCAGCCTAATATTGTTCTAGTTTTTTCTCTGAATATTCTGGGAGTGTTTGGTATTTAATAAGTAGAATGCTGTCTTTAAGTACTTTCTTTGCCTTAAGCTCTTAAGGTATTATTCAGGCACAGAGAGTAATGGAAAATCACTAGTTAACAAAGAAACTTGATTTTTAGATGAGGTAACTGCTTTATTTTGTAGGGTTTTATTCTATATTACACTATATTTAACAATAGACATAGGTCTGGGGATGAATGAAGGGAAGTAGTTGGTTAGTAAAAATGATGATAGATTTCCTGTGTGGTCATGAAAAGAACATAAAGAACCTTTTCCTTTATACAGGAGAAAAAATAAGCTGTGGTTTTGAAATGTAGCTTAAGGGAATGGCTGGTAAAAAAAAATGCTGAAAAAAAGCTAAGAACATTTGCCAACAGTAACTGCCTATGTTTGTTTTGCTTTTGGTTAAAAAGTCAGTTTAAATTGGAAAAGTAAAAAATTTTGTAATTGAGGATTTTGATAGTGAATAAAACTGGAGGCTCAGAATTTCCACAGGTTTTGAGAAAAGAGATTTTTTTTTTATTATAAAGCATGTATTTTAATGGTTTAAAATAATATGTCTAATAATGCCTATGTATATATGTGCGTGGGTCTGTATACAGGATACCCAGAGAAGGTGAGGGTAGGAGGAAAAGAACTTCCAATGACTTGGTAGTAATATAAAAACAAACTTTAATCAGAGTAGGTCAGAATTTCACAACAGGAAATGTAGAGAGCCAAATCATACTCCCTGTGCACCATTCAAATCCATAACCACACTGTGCTGCTGGGAGTCCTGGGGGCAAAAGATCTTCCCACTCAGATGTTCCACAGCTGCAGCAGGGCAGGCAAAATAGGATGATTCACTGAGGAAAGAGTGGTCATGTGGTGAGAGTGTTTGGCTGAGATCTACAAAGCTGTGGAAGGGAAACACTCAGGTTGGTTAACCAGCATGAACAAACCAAGGTGACCTGGAAGTTTCCAGGCTTATTGTTTTTATTATTATTATTTTATTATAGTAAATTTTTTTTGCTCTGTTGTGGGGAAAGGAAATCAGAGATAGATATAAGAGGCTAGTCAAGAGATAATGCCCCTAACCAGTATTTCAGCTCATTCATTGTTCATAGTTGCTAATATTATCCCAATTTTTTTTTTTTCCTAAACAGACATGGCTTACTATAAAGCTGGATGCCAGACATCACATTTTTATTTATATCTGATATTCCCCTGAATTGGGAGTGTTTTGAAATAGGTCACTGTTCCATCAGACAATCAGAGAAAATATTTAGTTGTGCATGTGCCATGTAGTTTTAATGGAAATGTTTACCTAATGCACATTATGTTGTGCTAAAGAGTAGTTAGGTATTTTCTCTTATCTCCTATGTTACTCCAAATGTAGGCCAGACACAAAACACCCATGTTGGAAACATATATTTTTAGTTTATACAAACCACATTGCTGTGGTTTGTATAAAAAAAAAAAAGCTTAAAATAACTGCTAAAGAAAAAAAAAATTATGGGACACATTTTATTTCCTTGGCTTCTATTTCTCATGCATTGATGATTACAACTATTAAAAATCCACTGCAGCATTTCCTCTGTTTATTAAATTTATGGGCTTGAAATTCCTCATAGACGTGATCAGTTCTGAGCTCTAGGGAACCTTAATGGAGGGGAGAAAAATATTAGTGAAAATATGGGTGACAGAAGAGTACAGAGAAGAAAATAAATGTTATCAGAATTATATTTCTAATGGGCATTGGACCTCATGTTTCATCTCTTGTGCTGCTTTCTTGGCATTTCTGTCTTGCCCACATAGATGCAAATTTGTTGTCTCGTACACTATGTGGACCACGTGCTCAGCCTTGTGAGAGCAGCTCAGCCAGCAATACTTGGATGTGCTCCAACAGAAATTGTCAAATTGCCTCTCTGATCACAACCTGAGTGCATCCCATGCTCAGGGATGCCAGACTTTGGGAAAACAGAGTCTTGTCGCATGCAGCTTACAAGTCTGTGAGGAATCAGTGAGCTTTCAGAAGTCTTCAGCTACCTAAATTAGGGTTGGACTCTCCAAGATAGAAACCATCCTGCAGGTCATCGTGCAATGACTGTTATCCATTCGCAATCCTGTTGGGCCACAGATTCTCAGTGCCTTGGAAACTCACACTGCTTCCACTCAAGTCAAGAGGACTGGCTGTGAAGCAAATTAAACACTTCAAATAATTTTGCATGCTTCTTATTACCTGCTCACTTTATTCACTATCTCTGTCACACCGTAGCAGCCCGTGAGCTTTTCCGAATTGAGACCTTCCTTCCTCTTTTCTGCCTCCTCTCCCTGTTATGGTTTTCATAATATGCTATGGCTAAGAGCAGCCAGACCTATATGAGGAAGAATAATGTGGATCAAACCCTGCAGAAGGAGATCCAGGAGATTGCCCACCATGTGAGAAACAGCCGTGGCTTTTGACATTTTCTGCTATATTAGGTGATCCATGTGGAACACAGCAAAAATTGAAAGTTGATGAGATTTACCTGCTGTTTCCAAGCTCACAATATATGGGTGCTGTAACTACGAAAATGAGGATCCTTGTGGGAAGCCAGAGTCAAATGGTCAATTATTCAAAAATAAACAATTTTGTCAATGCTGCTAATGTGTTTCTGCAGATCTCACAACCATTTTTCAGCCATATACTAAAAAAAAAAAGAAGTTCTGATAATTTATGTTACCCAGATGTTTTAAAATTCAACAGCTTTCACTACCCATAAATTTAATAGCATTAAACACCTGCTGGCTCAGAGTAGCAGTTCTTGCCAAAAAGAAAAGCAGGAGCAGAGAGATACACTACTAATGTGCTCTCTTTCTTACTGTCAGAGCTAAGGCTCTGAGCTGGAGCCCAGCACAGCATTACCCCATGCAGAGAAAGTTTTTCTGACTCTGTGCTTCAGAGTAGAGGACTCACAACATTTCTAGCCTGCCAAATAATTTAAAAAAAATGGGGGAAAAGAAAAGTTTGGAAAGTTGTAAGGAGACTTGTCTTAGGTACTTGTTGAAACTCAAAAAAAGGCTGGGCACTGAAAACTGTGGAGAAATCTATAATGAAACATCAAAGCCTGGAGGCTCTTGGGACTGGGAAAGGAGCACAGGTCTGTGACAGTCAGTAGCACTTACATCAGTCTGGGAGCTGCACCTGGAATGTCAGAGGAACGTGATGGGTCAGACTGCAACAAACAGGTATCATGGTGGTGAATAAGCTTCAAAGGACAGGTTTTAAAATCTGTGGAGAAACTCATGAAGGGAAGGCTGAAAAGGGAAATGCTTGAACAATTGAATGAGGTGGGAAGTCATTTAAGAGTACAGTTTTGGAAGGAATACCCATGCACTAAAAGCAGAGAAAAACAATGAGGGGAGAGAGCTTTAACAGGTTTGGCTGAATGTAGCACATAGATGTTTTCAGTAATGTTCTTGCAGATATAGTCTTCAGCATAGTATCACTAGGTTTACAAGCCTTGGATTTCCTTATAAATGAGCATTTGCATGGATTTTTATTTATAGAATAGTTGCTGAAAGGGAAGAGCTTAAACAATGATTCAGAGAGGAATGAGTGTTACCAGATTGCTGTGGGTGAGTTGCTAATAAAGAAATGGAAGAGAACTCTGCTCTTCGTGATGGACTTTGGAGGCTGGCAGCAGGCAAGTGGAACACATTTGCAGAAATTTTTTTCTAGGTGTTCCTGTGGTATTTTGGATGAATTGCCTAGGAATCAGGCAATGTTTGCAAGATGGCATTAGTAAATAAATGGAATGAAAATGTTCAAAGTTGGAGCTCTGACAGAGCAAGGAACTGTCTCCTGTTTGACTTCAATGAGACTCTATCAGTGAAAAAACTTTGTGTGAACAGCTTGGAGTGTGGACTATGAGCACCACCATCTCCCAGCAGAGAGTAGTGTACAGAGCCAAGTGACTGCTGGCTTACACCTCAGTCCTTACAGAAGTGCTGAACTGAAGCACTGCTGCTTTTAGGAGCAGCTGATTGAAAAATCGGTGAGAACCACTCATTTCAACATGTAATTTGTGTCAATTAATTTTTCCAAAGTAGCTTATGGTGGACCTGTGCTTGAATGTGGTATCTTAGTTTGATTTGTGAGAAGGAATAGACTTGAAGCTTTTGTTCAAGAAACATCTCCAGGTAGATGCTATAAAAATAATGTTTCACAAATAGGAGGCAGTTTATGTTCTGCTTTTGGAGCAAACCAATAATGTACCTCTGACTCCAAAGGGAAATATATTGTTAATGGAAAAATTGTCTTCACCCTCTCTTTCTATTTAAGGCAGTCTTTGCTGCCAGTTTATCACGAACACACAAAGGTCTAATGCAGTACGGATTAGACTGAATAAAATTGAAACAGCAGCAAGAACTCCAGATGTTCATTAGTGGAGGGCTATTGTAAAACACCACTGAGGAACTTCATCTGTTCTGTTCCCTCAAAGATTTCCAGTCATTAAATAATTTTCAAGGGACTCATATCAGCAGATTCTGTTGTGTTTTATAAAACCTTTCCTTTTGAACACTGTGGGCTTCGTTTGCCACTGCCATGGGATAAACAATTCCATTGCAGGTGCCCCCGCTTTTGTTAGTGCTGAATTCAGCCCTCTGCACTTGTGCTTACATACTGCAAAGGGCACTCAGGTGCAATGACAGATGGGGGTCTTAAAACTTTATTGCCCTGTGTCTAGAGGCATAAGTAACTGTCAGTTTTGCATCGTTCTATTTTTTTTAAGTAAATTGGATTTTTTGATTGTATTTCATTCTTACTTTTTTAATAAAACAGGCACACTTACAGGGTTAGATTTTCAACTTATATTAAGAAAGGTATTTTTTCCTCCAAACAAGATGGACTTATGCCAGCTATTGCAATGGGCTGCATCCTGTCATCTACTGTTGTGCCCCTATGTGTAGAAAAATGCCTTATCTGCTAAGAGGGAAACCCAATGTTGATCTTGTTCTGAATTTCAGAATAGCTTTAGACATAGTTAAATAAGAGGCTGAACACTTATTAATTTTGTTTTCTTTTTTTTTTTTTTTTTTAAATTTATGTGTGCGTGTCATCATGACTCAGTGGAGTATTTAGACTGTTTTTACCACCTTAAAAAGAGGAATGGTCCTTTGGGTCACCCAAAGACCCCTACTTGTTCCCTTTTCCTGAGTCTGTTGCACTTTTTCTCCTCCTGCACCACCATCTGTTCTTTGCTTTAAAGTAGTAACCTTGCCTTTATTTTTGTTAATTTCTTGCATTTTATTTGTACAAAGAAAAGGCAGGTCTTTTTTTTTTTACAGTAAGAAACTTAGACACAGTTTCTTACAGAAAACCAAGATGTGCTCTAGATTTTTGATCACCAGAGCATTTAACTTTAAGGATACTAATAATTAACCTTAGTACCAAGCATATGAATGGATTAGCTACTAGGAAAGTTCAGTCACTTTGGTCATCATTTCCTGTCCATTTTCAAAATTGTCATTTACTGTTTAAAGATAGTGAAGGTGTTAGTTGTAAAGTCATGACACAAAAAAAAAAAAGTTTGTCTTGCTAGTTGAATATACAGTCCTCAAATAGGAACTCTTCTAGAAATGGAAAGAGTTTGGGGTTTATTCTCATTCCTTTAAAGCAATGTTTTCTCAAAGCATCCTTAATATATATATATATATATGTATACATATAGACAGAGAGAGACATCCCTAGAAAAAAATACATTTTCATAACTTTTCATGTCCAAATGAAATACTGTTGATATTGTTAGAGCTGTTCCTAAATATTCTTTTCTAAAACAAAGATTACTCAGGTAGTGAGAGGACAGGATGCTATTTTTGACTTCTATGCCTTCCTGAAAGTACTGCCTCTTATTGGCTTAAAATAGAACAAAATACCACAAAAATGCCCTGCCTTCCCTTTTAAATCAAGACACAGTTTCTTGTAAGATCAGTTTTCAGGAACTATGCATGATGCCCTCTAATGTTTGATTCAGAAGGATTTTTAACACAGTCTTAAACTTCTGTTACAAAATCCCCAACTGTTACTTTTTTGTTCATTGTGTTAAAAATGCATGGTACAGAGGGCACAGCCTTTCCTGAGTCTTTGTTGTCACAGGTGATGACTCTGCTGTTTGAGGCCAAATTCAGTCCTTGATTACAATGAGAGATGGGAGAATGTGCCTTTAGGGAGAGAAGCGTTTTGGATCTCTCAAAAGTTTTTGATTAGGCTTCTCTTTCATTGGGTGTATTAAAACCCAAGACATTTCAGCTAAGATAGGAAGCCAGATGAAATACATATCCTTACATGATTTCACCCAAAACAATTGTACTGAAGCATACTTGTAATGGTGGAAGACTCAGCCGTACAAGTGCCGTTCCTGACAAGTTCTGTCAGGGTAGATCAATTCCATACTGTGGAATAACATACACAATTTCACTGTGTAGTGAAATTGGAGTCCTCACAACAAAATGTATACTTACGAATGTACAGACATGAAGCTTAATCAATAACTGCATTATTGTAAATAATTTCCTAATTAGGTATATACATTTATGCTCACAAGTAGATGGGAGCTTCATGGAACTGGTCCCTGGTTTCAAGACTTGTGGCACCATAACATAATTTAATCCTAAGTAGAAATCTCAAATCAGTTGTCACTTTTATACTTTTGCTTCCCTTATTTTACAACCTGAAAACCATGGATTATTTGTACTTAACCCAATGCTAAGCCCATGTAGTCCTAGGCCCATTGTTAAGCTTTTGGGCAGCACCAGCTCCAAGTTGATTCCAAAGCCTCAGGTTAGCTGTTGTCTCTGTGCAGTTTCTGGCAAAAGAAGGGCTCATACAAAGGGCAGAATAATTGCAAAAGGTGGGAGAACTGCAGCTAACCAGGACAAAATTCTCAATGAAGAAGTTGGCTTCAACTCCTATCACTTCTCAGAGCTGAGCTGTCGGTGTTGTCTCCACAGGACCCATGGACTGGCACTCTTTCCTGAGGGCAGGGGCCCAAAAGTGGTTTTTTCAAAGACCTGAGCTGGGTTAACTTTCACAAAGTATCGCCAGCAGGTGGAATGAAACTTCTGTAAATTAGCCTTGTGATTAACATACCCATCCAGGTGCAAAGTCGCTTTAATCTCCTATTCCCAAAGGAGGTCTGAAAGCACATCTCCTATGTGGATACCTTAAATCCCAGTATTTGAGGGAAAAACAGCTTGACCGTTCAGGTGGAGGGGTGGCACACAGCAACTGGAAAACAATCAGGGGTCTGGCGCATAGACAATATGTTATGAGAGACATCCCCATTTATCTTGCATGCTTTGTCTGCCAGACTGTAGAAGGGTGTCCTATTGTTGGTATCTGTTCTCAGAGCTGCTTACACACGTTACATTTAACTACAACGAAATAAATAGCAAAAATAATTTTGAGAACGACACAGACCTTATTTCAGTGACTACTCTGGGGGAAAATCTGGTAGGCCTCTTCAGAGTTTGAGGATACTGATAATCATGGCTGACTTCAGAGGAAACTTCAGGCACTTTATGCTTTCAGAACCAGAAAACCGTGTTTCATGTTGCCACAGTAAAGGTACAATACTGGCATATTTGCAAAAATACTTGGCTTAAGGAGTTGATGGTACTTAGTCCTTCCTGGTAGACTGGCAGGATTGCCAAATAGAAGGATTTGGAATTAACAAGAGAAAGTCAGAGTATTTTCAGGCTTGGTATCTTTAAGTAAAGGTTCTTGCCTTTAGAGCTAAAGCCAAAACTTTAACAACAGAAATCCAGAGAGATCACACACACTTTTGTCCAATCCACAGTATTTGTGAAGCTGACTAAGTGAACATTTAGAAAGCATTATTTTTCCTCTGTTTTTGATCATCTTGTTTGTCTGGTTGATTTATCCTCCTGTCCTCTTTACACTGTCTACACTTTAATCTGTTTCTGGTTTATGGGAACTATAAAAAGTCTTTTACACTGAGAGATTTACTTTATTTGAATGCAAATTAAACTATTATCTTTCAGTTAGAGGCCAAAGATTGCAAAATAATGCTTGTTTATATCTTGAAAAACTAATCTTCCCACTGCCCTATAATGTCATGTAAATTGTTCAGTTAAAGTAGAAATGTACAGTTGATTTTTGCCAGTCCCATATATGTTTTATAGGCTAATTTGCTGAAGTAGATGACAAGACATAGAGGAGTTAGATTTGAATGATATGAAACTACAGTAGACTTTACTGCTGCTGACTCTCTATACACAGAGTCTCAGGCTGAACCTCCTTGTGGAGATTCCACTGAAACCAAAAAAAACATGATAGTCTATGTCTGGTTCATATTTTTAAAGTTAGTGGTTATGAAAATGTGAAATGGAATTCACAGAAGGTCTACATAGAGAGGGAGAAGAGGAACACGTTACCTTTAGACAACTATGTGTAGCAGAATTTCTTAGGGAGCAGGGGCATGATCTGCTCCTGAATTAGGTTGGGCAACCCAGCTTGGGACCAGTGGGCCTGAGGCCTGTTAGTTTAGGGCAGGGACAGGCCTGAGTGAAGGCCTGGACCTGTGGCGCAGTTAGAAATTATGTTAAGGTATGAGAGAAAGATAGTAGTTTATTTATAAGGTAATTAGTATAGATGCTAGTTTGAGCACTTCAAACTAGCATCTTAAGCCACCTTAAGTGTGAAAGTAAACAATGTTTAATTACATTCTTGTATGCTGCATGCCAATGGGGAAATGCTTTGCTTTGTAAAGAATATTAAACTGTATAAAAGCTGCCATTTTGCAGAGAATAAAGAAGAACGTGCGTAGCCATATTGGTGTGATTACGTTCCTCAGCTGGCTTCTCACAATTATTGGGGAACTTCCCGTTTCAACGATGATAACACAAATTATATTTTGAAGCTAGACAAAGAAAGAACTGCATTTCCCACATACTGACCCTGCTCTCTCTGTCTATGAGAAACTTTGGGTAGCACAATCAGGTCCTTTTGCAGAGTAGAGAATCAAATGACCCAGCAGCTGGGTGTGCAGTGTGCTCGTGTAAGGGGAGTGTTTGTTCACCGACACATTCAGAAATTAATGGAGGCTCAAGGCCATACCAGTAACTCTGCCTGGATTTAATGCCTCAAGGCTGATCAGACCAATCTGTGATGGAAGAAAAGACATTCTTAAAGGTCAGACCAAATCACATCCTTTTTCTGTTTTACCGGTACTGTTATTAGCTGGCATGGAACATATGTGAGGCTGCAAGAGCAGCTCTCTTCAAGCAATGAAAGCCACTTTTGATTGCCAGCATTCCAGTTGTGGGTTTGGGGTTGTCTGCTTGCCAAGAGAGCAGTTAGTTCAGCTAAGGAAGAAAGAATTGTCATACTGATAACTGATAACACAGCCAATATCCACTGCTTTCTATCTCTTCTATCCAAGAGATTTTGCTTCAAATGAAATTCTTTATTTCTATTAAAGAATTAAAGTGTGAGGTTTCATAATCCTGAAATCCTTCCAGAAACTGGAGAAAAAAACCCACTACTGGTTTATTTTCAAAAACTCTCAGTGTGTTGTCACAATATGAAGCCTGGGATCTTCAGTTAGCACAGAACATGCCAGTTTCTGCAGCATAAAAATCAGTTCATGGTTTTGTCTGCATTTGGTAAATTTATTTGTGGGACATTAGGTTGTTGCTGAAGAACACAAATCATGGTCTTTGGAATGAAAAGTGGATTTACAGTCTTTGGTTTTCTTTTCTCCTGGTCCCAACTTGTTTTCCTTCAAGTCAATCAAAAATACTAAAAGTATGAGTGATTTTCCTTTGCAGAAAAAAAGCAATGAAAGGAGTATGCATTTAAAGTTTCTCAGTGTCAATTGCAAGACAGGAAAATCTTTTTCAGGTAATTATTTTTTTCCTAGTTGAAAGGGTTTTTTTTTTTTTTTTTTTTTTTTTTTTTTTTTTTTTTTTTGTTAAAAAAAAAGGTATTCATAACAAAAATTTACAGGAAAAGAAAGGTCAGTCTCCATCACAGTTTTAGAAAATTCTAGCAAGAATTCAAACTTTCACTTGGAAATGATGTGTGTAGATTTGAAGTGTGTCTTAACTAAAGTACTTGAAACTTAAAATACCTGAATTTATATTGAGTAGAAATGTTGATTCTGGGTTAATAAAAAATATTACAACTTTGAAGGAATCCTCTGCATGTGAAATAATTGATTCTCTGGAAAGAAAAAATCTAGGATGTATCTTATAAAAATTTCTCTTAAAAAACTCTGGTTTGTAGACTTTTTCTGC
This sequence comes from Cettia cetti, assembly GCA_013401135.1. Taxonomy (NCBI): domain Eukaryota; kingdom Metazoa; phylum Chordata; class Aves; order Passeriformes; family Sylviidae; genus Cettia; species Cettia cetti. The sequence goes on along the minus strand of VZUI01048222.1, from coordinate 18,269 downwards.
TGGAGCTTTTCTTGATCAGTGTTTTATACAAACTGACTTGATTCCTAAATAACTTGAATAGACAAGAAGGGGAGCAGGGAATACAGATACAATCTTTAAATACTGTTTCTGCTAGTGTTATAAGAAGTGGCTTGGTTAATTTTGACTGATATACTTTTATGCTCTGTTTTGAAATACTTTAATTTGAAGCTTGAACTGTGAAATAACAGGGCCAGAGGAATTTCCTTTTTGGTTTTTACTGCTTCCAAAATTAAGTCATATGGGTAAAGACCTTAAAATCTGGCGCCAATGTGTGGCTTTACTAATAGTATCTTTGTGATCATGTCATTCCTGAGAAAGCCATGTTTCAAATAAAAAGGAAATGTCAACCTTGAGTATTTTTTTTATTAAATCTCTTTTCTCCTTCCCTTCAAGTTCTGCTTAAGCTGGCCACTTCCTTTGTCTGGTTTATTTTTATTAGAAAAGGACAGATTCATTAACTGTGCAAGTTGGTGGTCAGGCAGTGACTGGATATGTCCAATAATGGGTAATAGCTGTATTTTTCATTGGGAGACCAATGTTTGCTTTGGAGATCGCCTGGGGAACAGATGTAATCTGAGACGGCACCATGTTTACCTCTTGTTTCACTGATACGCCGAGCATGTTTGAGACCAGTGAGAAAGAAAAACAAACATTTCAGAAGAAGGTTCCTACAAGCACTCACTGTACACCCCCCAGACTGTGTCTCTGGGCTCCAGCCAGAAACTGCAGTAGCAGGGCTGCACACATCCATGTGAAATGCAAGCACACACATGCACACGTACATTTGTATTTCATGGCAGAGTCGTGCCTCGAGCCTGCCTCTCCAGCTGATCCCATCAGTCACTCTTTTGCTGTGAGGGTGACCAAGCACTGGCACAGGTTGCCCAGAGAGGCTCCATGCTTGGAGGTACTCTAAAGCAATTTGGATGTGCTCCTGGGGATCCAGCTCCAGATGGCCCTGCTTGAGCAGGTGGCTTGGACTGTGTGACCTCCAGAGGTCCCTTCCAAGCTCAACCAGTCTGTGATTCCATGATTTTACGTGCATCTAAGCCATCTGATGAACTGCTTGTCAACTGATGCAAGTCAGCACCAAAGCACCTGATCAATGTCTTTCTGCTCATCAGAAAATTTTCTTGATTTCACTCCTGTTAGTGCCGTATTTCTTGTCTTTCCAGCAGCTTCCAATTTCTACATGGATATTATAGGTAGTCAAGGCCATTTTAAGAAGTAAGTACATAAGTAACTCAGAAACAATCTGAGGAACATAAACAGAAGTATTAGAGTACTACACATGATATTAAAAAAATAAGATTCTTGTCTCCTCATGGTGTTTTCAGCATTTTTTTTCACTGTCAAAATGACTTAATTTCACATTGCAGTTTGCATGCATGCAGTAAGGTAAGCGAGGAAGTGGAACAAACAACATTTCATATTGCCCATTGCCCAAAGCTGTCTCGCTGCTCTTTAATTGTTTCTTTTGCCAAGCACTCTTCCCATGGCAGCAGAATAAAACATTTACCCAAGATTTACACAGTTGCCAACATGTATACGCCTCCAGTTCAGACTTAATTTGTAGAAATTGCTTGGATGTGGATTCTGGGAGGCATTGCCGACTTCTGTGGGTTTCTCTATGGCTCCCAATGAATATTCAGTGGCCAGTGTGTTTCTCTGGTGTGGTTCTAGCAGGCACTGGTATTATTTACTATATTATGGATGGACTAGGAAGGAGCGACTTTTCACTAGGGCTGTTCGAAGTCTACAGGGTTGGTTTGTGTAATGGTTTGTGAAATGAAACTCTCAATGTCCTTTCAGTAACTGGTAACAAGCCACATTTTCCAGGAGGTAAACTCTTCCCAACAGTTACCAGTTTCTACGTCTGCAAGGTAGAGTGGGGGGAAAAGAGAAAGGCCAGGTCTAAGGCCAGACTGAATCATCCTCAATTACAATTACAGACAGGTAAAGAAAACTGTGAAAAACCAGGCTGCCACTGATCCCCCTGTGGCACTCTGTATGTGTTTTCAGATTGTCCCCAGCAACAGAGATCCCCAGCTGAGCAGGAGATAGCTGAGGGCTTTCCTGAGCAAACAGAAGCTTTTACTGAACAAACACCATGTTGCTGTCACAGTAGTTGGCAGATTTTGAGGCTGCTCTGCAATAAATCGAGTGTGTGCTGCATTCAGGCAGAGAGTAGATCACAAACCTGAGCTTTTAAACTAGCTTTGCCTACAAGTGGGTCTAGGTTTGCTATAGGAGTTGTGCTCTACTGGATGCTGAAGTGGCTATCTTGTGGTAAAATCTCTGCTGCTAAGGAGCTGGACACGCATATTATTTTCCAGAGGCAAGTCCCCTCCTTTCTTTCTAGTTTTTTACAGCTAAAAAAGGCTGCAATTGGGTGAAAAAGGGGAAGTGTCAGTCAAGCTGGTTCTTAGGAAATTTTTCAGAGTTGATGTTTTAGATTGGCCAATTTCCCACAAACAACATGCTGGACCACCAGATGGAGGAGAGAGGTGATAGAGGAAAGACAATTCTGCAGTGGGGTTGTTATTTACCCTACAGGAAACAAAGATATGATCTAGTTACAAATGCAGTGTGTTTGTATGGCTGTTCTGACCCTGTCTGCCTCCAGTGGAAGAAGCACTTCTCTGCTTAAAAGGCAAGGAAGCAGAGATCCTTCTGTGATGTTCAGTGACAGAGATGATGTCAGGTGTCATGGTTCTCACTGGTTGAGTCTATTCTATTGTGTTACAGCTCCAGGAATGTGCTCCTAAGTGATCCATTTTCTAGCTGGTAATGTTGGATTGCTGTTTGTAATATCCTGATTTTTTGGCTGAGAGTCAGGAGCTGGCAGGTAGCTCCCACCTGACTTCCCAGCTGATGACTCCACTATTGCCTGCAGTTTTGTCAGTAGGGACAGGTTCTGGACTAGCAGTGAGCAGGGAGAGTTGTTTAAAAGAGGAAAGGGAGATGGTCGAAAGAGACAAGGGCTTGCCAGAGACATTGGTGTTACCAGTCATGTTGTTTTGAGGAAGACTTTGCCCATATTGGCATGGCTAGCTTTACTCATGGAATCTGTATCATAAAGAGGTGCCTCACCATCATGACAGCAAATCAGCACACTACATATTATCTGACAAATGATGGGAAAGCATGGAGAGCTTTGGGAGTGTGTCTGCTAGACTACCAGTGAACAAGCAATTCCTAGACAATATGATGTATTATGCATATACTTGTCTTCTCATCATCTTCTGGTGCTGGAATTACTTGGGAAAAGTTTTACTGGAAAGATGTGGTGGATTGCTTTCCTGTGTCACAGTACTTACCCTTTCACACCTCCTGTCTTTGTGACTGCAGACTGTTGAGTAATGGGAGTCCTCTTCCCATTTCTTTAAAATAAAAGATGAATGTTAAAACAATGTTTAGATAAAGGATTTATTCTGAAGTCACCTGATTTCTGACCTTCTGTCAACTCTGTTGCTCTTGGGAGCACACTGTAGGCTCTTGAGGCTTATTGTCACATTTAGGTTTGGAAACAACAAATGAAATAATTTCAGAAAAAAAGACTGATATGAAACAGATACCAGGTGATGATTGTAATAGTTATGGTATTTGAATAAATTCACAGTACATTACATTATTAAAAAGTAAACATGCTTTTTTATGGCTAAATTTTTGACAGTTTCAAATTAAAACCAAGGTCAGATTTCTGGCCTGACTTACACCCCATGTGATTTCATTAAATGTGGAATGATTCCACGGCATGTAACTTGGCACTGAAGTTAGTTTTCAGTATGTGGTTTTATAGTTCAGGTGCAAAATATTTCTCTGGCTCGCTTGTATCTAAAGATTATTACTCCTCAGACTGTACTTCTTTTCTTTGTTTCAAAATTTAGCAGATCAGCTGAACTGCTAATTTTCTCAATTCCCATCCGCTCCCTCCCCTTAATTCTTCCTTTATTGAAAACAGGTTTATTAAAAAATTACTGATTATTCACCCAGAATGAGGTCTAGGGTCAGTTGAAAATTTTAGAATATTAAATCAGACAAATAGATATTTGAAAATTGGCTACTTGACCATATTTGACTAGCCTTTTTTTCCTAATATGCAGATCAGTAATCAGAATGTAGTAGCTACCATTTGTGCAATGACAGTAGGAGGGCAAGAGAAAGGAAATTATTTTTTTGTTTTGTTTTTCTTTCTCTGTGAAAAACACAGTGACAAAATACTCTATGTAAAACTGATACATTTTCTGACTCTGCAGGTATCCTATAATTAGGAAATGTAATTTCTTAGTGAATTTCTTGGTGCCTAACAAAACATACCTAGTGATGAATCCTTATACATGAGGATGTTTTGTCCAAAAGCATCACCACTGCACTTCATACACACATTGAATGAAGTAATACTAAACCTGCAGTGTATCTCAGTGTAACAGGTTATTCTGTGGTATTATAGTGTTCATTATTAAGATTATTCTTGCCTCTGATGTTTGAAGTCAGGAGAACCTTCAAAGGCTCTCACTGTGCTAAAAATGATTCTCTATTTGCTCTCCTCTTATATTTCTCTAAAAGGTTGCTGACACATTACTTAGAAAGGTGCCTACCTTGTACATCTCTTGCAGTACATGAATGCTTAGCAGTAAGTTTTGAGATGCACAGTTGGAGTAATAAAACAGATGCTTGTTTTCAGTTAGTTTTTAAATATCAAGTTATCTTAACCAGCTTTCTGGCCTAACAAGGTGCCAAATATACTTTTAAACTTAACTAAACAATTAAGAATTTTTTATAGGGCTGTATGCAGAATTGCATCCATTGGATTTCAAAATTCTGTCTGAGGAGAAAGGCTAAACAGGTGAACACCGCAGTGCAGATTGTGACCTGACTGTTGTGTTTGACTCTTCAAATAAGTATAGAAACATGGTATAAGTAACTGTGAAAAATGGTTAGTCACTTGCCCATGAAACAATTTTAATGCTGCTTTCAAGGACTGAAGTCTTTGGGAATGTTTTTTAGTTTTCACAGGGAGAAGATCAGGATGATGAAATAAATCTTTAGGATAAGCAGCTTTCTTTAACCTCTAAGAAGGTCAAGAAGTGTTGGATTCACTTGTAAGTTGTTATGCAGAAAGAAAATCTGAAGGCCTGAGCTGGTCCTCAAATAGATGGCTTCATTGAGACCACCTCAAATCGTCTACCTACCCTGCAGATGGCAGAAAATTCCCTTTCTTATGGGATTTTCATTACTTTGGGCTTCTAGTTAGATTGGAAGTGTTGAGTGCTTGCCCCTTCTGAGCCTGCCATTCTGTTTTCCATCTGCACCTAAGGAAGAGATGTGGTATCTAAAAGGAAGCAATATGAGGCCATTTTTTCAATGTTTTCAAGTCTGATATTTGGTTAACGTTGGCTCTACCAACGTTTTGGTTGAAGCCTCTTCTGCAGTTGGGCTTTTCCTAACCCCACTGTTCCTCTCTGTCTCCTTAAGCCTTCACACCTTTAAACCTTCTGCTAACAGGGATAGAATGGGCCAAAACCTGACAGTAACTATAAAGAGTGTGATGTCAATTTCCTAAAGAAGCCAGGATTAACTTATAAAACTTTTCAATACCTATGACTTATATATTTTATATATATATATATATGTTCTTTTAGCTGAACTAGTTTATGTATATGCTGTCACAAAAGAATAAATCTAGTTGACCCAGCTTTGAGCAGGAGGTTGGATTCCATCTGCTCTGACCTGAACTGACCTGAACTGACCTATGATCCTGTAGTCTAACAGCTTATTTCTGTCCCTGCATCCTGCTGCCCTACTGTTCTCCCTATGCAGAGGGATGTAAACTGGCTAATAACAGGATATTTGACTGGGATGCTTCTCTGAGCTGTGAAAACGTCTCTCTATCTCATGTATTTGAAATTTATTCCCACTGTAATATCAATGGCTCCTTGTCACTTAATTGTATCTGTCTTTCCACTAGAACTACATGCTGTGGATGACACCTGTCCCCCAGCTGCCCTCAGCTCATTGTTTATATGACTTGTGTTATAAAAATTGCATTTCTGATTATGTTAATGACAAAAAACCTGGCCTTTGAGATATGATGTGTAATACACTGAGGGAACAGCTAAGCATAAAAAGTATAATGTTAAGTCACTTGCAATATTTTTTTTCTTTTTTTCATTTGGCTGAGTTCCTGCTGAAGTCCTCGTGTTTGTTTTAGCCCTTTTGGGACATAGTTCAGCACATTATTTATACAAAGTTACTTCAGTGGCTGATTGTTATTAATTACCACCCTGAGTTCTTTGCAAGTCAAGCTGGACTCTAAATGAAATTTGCTTTCCAAAGTAATTAGGAGTTAATGTTGCAAAGTGTGTTCCTTATTGTATGGTATTCTTGTAATAGCATAATTACAAAAATGTTTATTTGCTTCAGAAACTTCAAGTCTTTCTCTGAAATGTAGAAAATATTTTTAAAAATATTAGAAAAACAGGCCTTCCTCAACTCTATGCGTGTTTGATTGGGTGCAAAGAATTCAGGCATTCCTGTTATTCTGTTACTTTATGGGTTTGAGACCCCTCGTTGAAAGTAGGATGCAAGTGTGAACAGAACTTACACTGTATTAGGTAGCTTAGACCATAGAGTCACTGTCTATACACTCACAGCACAGATTCCTTTCAGACCACTTTATAGAGTTGTTCTTTGGTCTGCCACTGATCTGAGAGCTTGGTTTCAGTTTCTTGAAATGCAACTGCTTAATTTCTTGGAGTTTTTTTTAACCAGCATCTTTCAACCTTATTTCCATGTACAAGGAAAACTGGTGAGTTTAAAAAAAAAAAAAAAAAAAAGTTATGCTTTTTTTGGCTAAATAATTGGAAAGGGAATAACTGTCTAATAACAGATTTTAACAATCTAAAGTTTTCTGAAAACTTATGCTTTTTCCAAAGTTTTTTCTTTAATTAAACCTAAAAATTGTGTGCATGGTTATTGACTGTGTGCCAGCATAGGGAGTTTTCACAGGAAGAACAAGTCATGATAGAGAGTGTGTTTTCATCAAGATACCAATTTTCCAAAACTATTCTGTTGTTATATTTTTGCATACACTCAGACACAAAGCCATCATACATTTTCTTTGTACATTTACAGCTTAATTGTACATTTTCCTTCTCACTAGAAAATACAGGAATTTCCACCTTACTCTTTTTTTATGTTTTTATAAATCCTGCCAGGAATGGTCACTGGCAAAGAAATTTCCATGTTTGTAACATACACCTTCTTGATGGTATTGCTTTTTTACATGCCTGGCTACAACTTTGCAGTTGAGTGCTGGGTCAAAGGTTGAAGAAAAAATGCAGTGACCTTCTGGCCCTTCCTTACCTATTTCCTGTGGGAGAGAGACATTTCAGCCAGCCGTGTGTCCCTTCAGAAATTTCATTGTGATATGAGGGCTGATATTCAACTATCGTGGTCTTTAGATGAGCAAATTTTGAGGTGGCAAGTCTGCTTAGAACTTTTCAGAAGACTTTTATGATTCTATGAAGCTCTCACTTTAGATGGGTGCTCTTATCAACTCTCACTGTTTTTAGTTTCCCAAAGTGTAAGGCAACTTGCACACATTGTTGAAAAAAGTGAAGTGCCTCATTAAAAGGCACAAACCACAGACCTTTGCAGAAATCCAAGCTATCACGTAGCAATCCACTTTGGTAAGAACATACTTTTAGTGACTGTGAGGATGCCTCACACACCCTTGAATACCATTTGTTTCACGTAGTGCAGCAGCTGATAAGGGTGCTGCCAAATAGTCAAGGAGCAGAACCTGATTTTTTTGTTGCTTTCCTTCACCCTGAGATCTTTTTGCAGCCACCTGAAGCCTGCAGCTCTCTGTCTCCCCTGTACCCACTGCTAATCAGGTGGTGGCTCTTGAGGTGAGGCCGACTGGCAATAGAGGTGAAGGAATGAGGGCCCTGACAGCCATTTAACACATAATCTATTCCTTACACTGCGGGGCTCTGAGCCCTGCACACCAGGAGAGCTTATTCCTGGTGTCCCTGTTGTGTTATTTACCTCTGCTCCGAGCAGTTAAGTCCACCACAGCTATTTAGTAAATTATCAGTTTTCTTATTGGCCCTAAATTGTGCCTAATTAAAAATCTGACCTCCGCAAAATAGTCGTCTTCCTAAAGACACAGAACATAAACAGGAAAAATCAGCTAATTGCCGCAAAAACTGCTTTTGTGGCACTGTAATTGGACCTCAGTGAAATGAATGAACCCACTGGGGATTCCCTAATGAATGTTTAACTGCGAACAGTAGTCGGGCACTTAAGCAGCAAGGCTGATGTTCCCTAATGAAATCAAATGAAATCAAATAAAATCAAATAAAAGAATCTGGTACTTTACTAGCCAGATTTCTTGGAATCAGGACATAAAAATAATATAATTCTGGGTAAATAAAATGTAAAGGAAAGTTATTTATAAAACAGTGAACACTTAGCTGGTCTTGCTTGGATTTTCTTTCTTTTTCTAGTGAAAAAACACACCATGGAAAACTCTATATAATCTCTCTAAGCTTTCTAGTGAGGTTTTATTTATTTTTCTCTTTTCCTAAAGACAGTAAAACTTTTAGTGTTTCCTGTTAATCACATTCTGTGACTTTATTTGGCAGTGTTTTCCAGAGGCTAGCTGTGGAACTGCATGTTGCTAGCAATTGATTAAGATCTTTTTCATTTTTCCAAACCTTAACAAAGAGACAAATTCTGATGACCTCAGTAATGTGCTTTGCCTCCAAATATCTCATTAACATGTAAAAATTTGGCCTTAGTGTTTCACATGGCATAGGACCTGAAGATTGTATTAATGCAGGAAGCAAGCTTAAAGAATCTGGGCTGTAGCACCACCACATACCTGTGTATTATTACTGTTGTTATTAGTAGTAGTACTAATAGTACATTTTAACCTGAGTTGCAGAATGATGGGATCTGGTAAATCAGTGAGAGTGTGGGTTACATCAGTTTACAACTTGCAAAAATTGCGTCTTGAGTGTTTGGGTTTCCTTAAATACAATTAAAAATGCTTCATGATATTCCACTATTGAGTTGTAGCATTGATGATGGTGAGCTGCATTTTCTCTGCGTTTTCTTTAGTATCTTACACATTCTAAATCTTTGCTGAAATTTGCTGAGATTATGTGTTATTTTGCAAGTATTACAATGTATCCAAGTAAGAACTGGAGAAAATTCAATTTAATCATGTACTGCCAGATTTATTTAAATGGAGAAAAAGTCCTACTTATCATTGTGTCTAGTATTCAAATACATATAGTTTGTTTACATGTTATAAATAAAAAGCCTGTTGCAATATATTTTCAGAATTATGAGTTAGAGTATCTGCTGGCTGTTTCTTGATGTGTGTGATAAATGCACATTCAACCTTCTTATTAACAGCAGGTAGCATTGCAATTACTTATTGCTGCCAGTGAAAATATTTTTCACAAATAATTAACACAAAGAGAATGAAGTTTGCAGTATGATTTAGCTTCTAAACTGCACAGTTAGAGCAGAGTAGTCCTCCATTCTGATTTATTACGTGTAACTTGATGGGCTTATGAAAAAAGTGAAATATAAAACCATTAATATGTACATTTGTATATACATGGCAGAGGGGCAGGGGGTTTGAATAACAGCTTTGCATACTGAATGATGAGATGTGATACAGAGAGGAACCAGCAATAAATGCCATGATGGCATCAGTTGCAAAGTAGCTATTGTCAGAAGAATCATAGAATATTCTGAGTTGGAAGGGACCAACAAGGATCATCAGGTCCAACTCTTAAGTGAATGGCCCATGTGGAGTCCAAACCTACACCCTTGACATTATTAGCCTTGTTTCAGATACTGTTATGAAGAAAAAAAGGGATTGAGCATTGGTAGCATCAATTATTACCAATCACCTACTGGTTGTTACCCAGTCTGGTTAGCACTGCTAGCAAACAATCCCATGAGAGCTCCATTCCCCTTGTACTGGTGAGCCCAGACACAAAAAAAATCCATCCTTTAGTAATCTCTGAGTGGAGTATTTGTTGCCAACCCTCCTTGTAAAAGCAGCAAGTACTCACACTTTCAGAAAGCAGTCAAGAAGTTGTTTTAAAATAAATCAAAGATCACCAGCTGTTATCTATTCAGGGTTTATTGAAATATGAAAATGAGGTTAGTGCTGCCTACAGTAGGAGTTTTCTTAAAAAATTGGGACAGGAAACCTTAGGGATACATATTTCATGATGGACTAAATCACAGCTATGAAAGAAATCCCTCATTATTCAAGGAGAACCTCTCTTTCAAAGACTGTAAAAGATGAGAAGTGTTATGTTGGAACCTACATTGAAGAAAATTCATAGTTCTTTACAAGAAATGCACCCACTGCATTGGCTAATTTGCCATGTAAATATTTTGAGTGTCTGGAAGATATGGTGGGGAGAAAGAGTATGTCTGTATCTATATCTGAGATCCTTGTCCACACTGGTTCTGAGTTCAAAGGACATCCTACATGGACTTCACACACTGGCACAGTTGTTTGGTCCATTACAGTGCAGAATGATTGTATTTGAACTGATTATAGAAGAATAGAAGAACATTCAGCATGGAAGATCACTTCTTAAATTGCAGCTCTTTGCAACTACTGCAAGGACAAATGGCATTGTCTTTCTGTATCTGGCTTTCAATTGTCAGATCACAGTTAGAAAATGCACAGTTTGACAGTATTATTATTATTTGTAGTGTCACATGGCATTGCTTAGTTCCCCAAATAGCTCCTTGCAAATTTTTGTCTTAAGTAAAGAGACTTTAAAATTTATTCTGATAATTTGTGAAAGGTTTTGGGGAACACTTCACAACTTTACAATTTTCCTCCAATACTTGTATCATGAGGACACAGATACTAGAGAAATACCTAACCCATTGCTTTAGTTATGCTTTGAAGCCTTATGAATAGATGGGTACTTTTAAATTGAAAATTAAACAATTTCAGCTCCTTTTTGGTGAGCACAGCTTTGTAGATGTAAAGTAGTGTTATTAATGATAAGTTTGGGGGTATTAACAGACAAAACATTTAATTTCTTTTGAGGATAGACAGTAAGACTGAGTAGGAGGTAAAAAAAATAGGGATATAATGGGATAAGAGGCTATTTGATGTCACTATAATGCTCAATGCTATAGAACAGTGACAGTTTGAATACATACATTCAGATGTTGTTGCTGTATCACTGTCCATTTCAGGATGGAAGCCCAGCAGGTAATTGTGCAGTGTCATCAGAACTTCCCCATCAAGGCTGTGTTTATTTGCCATCTATGAATTAGGATCTTTAAAGGTAAATCTGAAGGTTTTCAATATTCAAAAGTAAAAATGCAAAGTATAAATATTGAGAAGTCTCCAGGAATGTTTCTCTAAAGGTAAAATTTTAAATGATTACTGAAGGTGTATTTGCCAGATTAAGAAATTTTTTAAAATGAGTATTATGAAGACACACAAGTTCATATGGATACTATAAAATGAATTCTTTTCTCAGGGCTCAAGATGAAAAATTTGAGCATGTCTCCTAAGTGTGCTACACTATCCTTGTACCTTGCGTTTTCCAAACTTTCCAGTTCACTCTTTCAATAAATAACAAGACATCCTTCATACACAAATTGAAATTTTGAGGTTTTTATTTTATTATAATTTTGTGTGTCACCAGTTGTAATTTCAGTCATCTAATCCAGTGTCAGAAGATGAATCTGTCCATATTTACTACTCATGGCACAACCAATGGCCACTGAGGGCATCCCACTGGGTGTTTCACAGAGCTGCCACCTTCCCTGCCATAGCCAAGGCCCTTGGCTGTCACAAGGCAGTGGCAGCAGGACCCTGTCTCCTCAAGAGTATTATATTGCTTACAAACAAAGCAGAAGACATTTTCTTTCTGCAAAGTAAGTTTAATTTGATTGAGATTGTCAGCTGATATTTTTGTATTTATAATTGGTAGAGTGTGAAATTTCCTAATTTTCTACAGTGTAGAAAACAACATTTTCTACAAACAGTGTAGTTTCTCAAAGCAGTGAGAAAAGGTAAAATTTATTCTTCTGTGTAAATTAATGAATCAGATATGAATATGCATCAAACTAAAAATCACCATTTTTATGAATACAAGTACCAGTGCTTCTTACCTAGGGTGGAAAAAAATTTACTGCTTCAGTTAATATTCTTTCTCTTCTTCTCTTCCCTTTCTCCAGTTTTTCAAATAATGGCATTCTTTCAAGCCATGCTAGTTTAGAATCACAGAATATCTTGAGTTGGAAGGGACCCACAAGAATCATCAATCTGATGACCATTAAGCATTTTTCCATGTATTTATTTTAAAGAGAAGGATTTACATTAGTCACATGCAAATAGGCAAGTTCAAGAATGCTAGATAAGCATATCAAGCATGGAAGTTTTCCTGCCAGAATTAATGGCTCTTCATTTGTCTCTGATTTCTGAAAGCTTAGACTCACATGTTATTCTGTGCCAAATGGTTTCTTTGTGTTACCATAGATACTTTGTGTGTTCCACTTATTCACTCTGTTCTTCAGGAAAAAGGATTTATTTTTTTGAAAATCGGCTGATACAGGTTAGAGCTATCTCTCCAAAATTATAACTGCTTAAGATAATACCAGTTTATAAAATTGATCTATGACTAATCTGCCTCTGTGTCTGACCCCAGGAAAGTCCAAAACAAAGCTACTGCTTATGCCAGTGGAAGCAGTATCAGTCTTTATATGGAAGATATTTTACATAAGAAAAATAGGCAACAGAAATGTTTTTCTACTACTGGAAAATAAGAGGAACATAATGTTAACAATAGTCTATCTCCTTCTTTTAGCTTGTACAAGGATGGCCCTCATTTTTTAACCTTCAGGTCTTCTGCATTTATGAAAAAACCAAAATATTTCATCATCTCCACTCTGGTTAAGGAAAAAGGACTGATATTTTTTTTCTTTAAAGACCCATAATAGGTATAAAGATGTATGACAGAAACAATATTTTTAAAATCACTTCACAGGAGTAGGCATAATTTACTAGTCTTCTATTCATCACTTATATACATGTAGGTATCTACAAAGATATTTGTCTGGATGGTGTACCACTAACTGGTCAGTGTGTGGGTATCTTCTACCTGGACTGTGACCCTCTCTTCTGGGTGGTGCCTGTAGATACCCATGTGTGACCTGTTCACTAGGGAAGCTGGATTTTGGGCTCCTGTGGATGCATGACATGAAAGGTCTCGGGGGAAAATGAAGGCTTAGAGGGATGAGAATCTCAAACTGTACTCTCTGTGGGGATTGGGAGAGGAATGCCTGGGTGTGGTAATGCCAAGACCAGTGTGTTTGATATGGGCTCTGGAGTACGCCATGAATTGCACTGGTGGCACTCAACCTTGGAGGTTGAAGCATGGCTCTGCTGCTTGAACATTTGCTGTTCTCAGCCCTGATCATGAGCAGAAGGGAAAAGTAATTTTCCCCAACAATACGTTACATGTTTCATTGACTGAAATGATGCATTTCTCAGGCAGGTCTTTATTACAATTCCAGCTGTGAATCACTGCTCTAGATTTCCCCTAGCACAACTGAGATCAGAGTCCCTTCCACTCAATGTGTCACTATCAGAATGCTGAAAATCAATCAATGATTACAATTTGTGATTATTTGTGTATCTACAGGAGTAGCATGTATTGATTCCCAATCTCTACATTGCCCTTTATGCTGACAGCCGTATAATGAAGAAAAACAATAAAGAAAAAAAAATCAAATAAAACAACTCCTGTATAGTCTATGTTGTTGCAACTGGAATAAAGCAGTAGTAAGCATGTTCAACTCCAGCCTTACCAGTTTTATATTCATTCTATATAGAATCAGGAAAATTTTTTTTAAAATATGAAATATAAAATAACCGTGCATTAATGCATCACCCAGAAATTGAATAAAAACACCGAATTTCTTGATCTAACACCATTGTAAGTGCAATGTGAGTGACTTATCCAAGGAAGAATGAAAACTACCTGCAATCTGGGGGGACTGCACAAGGGAGCTGAACAGCACATGTCCACAAACAACAAAGGAAAAAATTACATTTTTTTTCTTCTTTTCCATTTTAGGCTTCTGGGATTAATAAGCAAAGGGGAACTTGAGTGCTAAATTTTTTTATGTTAAAAGGCTCATTTGCAAAAAGACAAAGTAAATGGAAGAAAAATAATTTATGCAGTGAACTGCTAATCCAGCTGTTTTGCTTCTGGGCTTAATTGGATTTACCTAGAATTGATATTTGGTGTCAGCATGTGTTATATCATCAACACAAGCAATAGTTACCAAACATAAAGAATCCCATCCAAGGCAAAATATTAATTTATTTGGCTCATACTTATTGCAATCACTTTTTTATTCATGTATGTTACTACTTAGTATTCCTGCTTGATGTCATTTCATATATGTGATCCAGTCTTAGTTATTCTATCTTAGTATCTGAAGCAGCTCAGCAACGTAGAAGACTCACAGCTGAACAAAATGGGGTAGGAAATGGTTATTCATATCTTGTTCTGCCTTCCAGGCAGCTGTGCTGGCTATAAAAGTGTGCATTGTACCTAATGGCAGGTGGCTGACATCTGAATCCTTGAGCAAGACATATTCTGTCATGTACAGTACCTTCAGCAACAGGAACTTTACCGGTTCATTCTGGCAGTGTGGAGTTACCCTCAGTGACTGAGTGAGATTTGTCAGCCAAGACACTTTACTTGCATATAAATGCAAACCTGAATCTGTGGAGCAGAGCAGGGAAATTGGGAGTCTTTCTGCAGTACAGGGAAAGTAGGCTGTGGGAAGGATGTATTTCATTAAAAGCATGCATCTCAGATTCTTCAGAATGGCCAAATTATCTTTCAGCTGCATTAGATGATAAGTATGGCATTTTTTCTCCTTGGTGAGATAATAGCAATCCATGATTCATTATATGCAGGGATTTAACAGATATTTGGATATTCTCTCCCAGCCTGCAAGGTTTTGGTGATCTGTTCACTTGGCCTCATTGGTGGTGATTGGTTTCCTCAGTAACAGTTTGTCCTGACTCCTCTGGTGACAGGAAATATTGAAAAAGTCAAATAATTAATGCAACAAGGGACAGACAAATAGATATGAATTTTGCGTTTTCTTGTTCATGGATGGATATCCCTATTTACTGGTGAGTACAATGGGACTTGTTCCACCTTCTCCAGCAGCAGCTGTTCCCAATATTATTTAAACACATTATCAGTGGTGATGCTTCATTTCAGGGCGGTGGGTGATTCTGCACCAACATGCCAATATATGGTGGGAAAATGGTCCACAGCCCTCAGCACAGGGGATTTATTTTTAACAGTGGAGAATAATGGAGCAGGTGACCACATCTGAGTATTCACAGAGTCTCGGCTGCATTTGATCAGCTGTGCTTGTGAACCCAGCCCTAAACCTGAACTGCTGGTACACATCAGCAAAGGAGACCAGTGGCTCACTCCCCATCTCCTTCTAGTGCTTGCAACCCATCCTGCCCACCTGTTTGCTGTTATTTCTGCATGAGGTAGATGGGAGAGCAATTGGAGATGGTCTCATTTGTTGTGGTCCCCAGTCCAATGGCCACTAAGCCCCAGGGCTTGTGGTCCTTCCTCAGAGCAAATGCAGAGGCTGGCAGTTCTGCCTTCTGTCCTTGTGGCATGGCCATAGCCTGGCATGCCAGCATTGCCTCTGCACTGGGGTGTGGTGAGAAAGAAGCTCCTTCAGTGACATGCAACAAACTGGGCCCCGTCCAAGCCTCCTGATAAAACACCAGTTACAATGTGGGCAGCGCTATCTGAGCCAGGGTGGCTCAGATGGGGTCAAATTAAATGCAAACAAGATCACTCCAAAAGCAGTAAGGGGTTATTATCACACCTATTATTTGTTGTGGGATGACAAATGCTTTCACATCTCATTATGATCGTTGTGAGCTGGCAAATAGGAAAACCCAGAAGGACCATCTTGGAATTTCTGTCACCAAGAGCTAGATAAATAGAGCTGCCACACCTTTTTAAGCACCTTAGGTAGATCTGGCTGCCTTACCAGCTGTGCAATGAAGGAAGAATTTAGAAGCTTAGTGTGGCTGGGGTTGCTGCTAATGGACATTTGGCCAGTCTCCTCTCTAAAGCACAGGGATAGGGTACGTGTTTGGGAACTGGAAGACAAACAGGGGAAGACGAATTTCTTAAAACAATCTCTGCCTTTGGGAATTCTCTAGAAGTGTCTCATTTTTGATCTCTACAGGGTTTTCTCTAGGAGGTAAATTTTAACTTCATTTATTTTGCTTATAATACATACAATTAATTGTTAATGCAGGTGCACTGATTCCAACACTTTCCTGTTGAATGACCTGCACAGGGAGATAGATTGACTAACTTGGTCTGCTGATACTTATGCTCCAGGGGTGATTAATCCATCACAGTTTCCGAGACAAGTGCCACCCTCTGAAGTCAATACGGTGTGTAAAGATGGTAAACACTTGAAAAAGCACCTTTGGGGAGTCAAAATGGAAAAAGCAACATTTTGCCTGCAGTTACCTTGACTCATGGTTAGGATAATAAAGATTTGCTGGCACTGAGCAATTTGGAGTAAGAGAAAGTGAAAATAAGTATTTTGCTGGGTAATTTGTTCGAGAATGTAGGGCTGATATTATTTATCATTCCACTGATGTCCTTCTCTTTGATACGGCTGACCCCCACGGATGAGAGCTGAACTGTCCCTGTCTTTCAGAGCAGGCATGAATGAGGGTTTATTCCTACCATACCCTTCCAGCCATGGGAAGTACCTCTGCTGGTGACATTTCACAAGCAGGAGAGGGTGGCAAGGGAAGACTGTGGTAAGCAAGAGACAATTTAAGGACTTTAGGAGGAATTTCTTCACAGAAGGCATGGTTAGACATTGGAATTGGCTGCCGAGGGAGGTGTTGGGGTCACCATCCCTGGAGGTGTTTAATGCCCCGTGACATTTTGTGCCATGATGTGGTTGGCATGGTGGTGTTCGCTCATAGGCTGGGCTCGACGATCCCAGAGGTCTTTTCCAACCTAATTGATTCTATGATTCTGTGATTCTGTGATTCTGTGATTTTGTTAAAAGGCCTGAGCAGCACTGTTTCAAGGAGGCATCTTTCAGCATTCCTGTGTACTATTTTTCTTCTGTCTTTACATCACAACCTGTGAAAACAAGATAGCTTTGCGGGTCCAGATTTTCATCAGCCTTAGAACTACTGCTGTTTGTTTATGCCTACCTTAATGATTATGTCACTTAATCACAATGTAAGCAAGCAAAATGAACCCTGCTTTTCATTTGTATCTAGTCCTCTAATGAGTATGATAAAGGCAATTTGCAGTACTGAATGAGGACTCTTTTTTTCCTCAAGGTCTGAGTAGCTTCCAAACTGGGCTTTTTGATATGGTTATTATTTGTTACAGCTGACAAATAGTCCTAATACTTCTACCTCTTCAAAGTTATCATCTTTCTCTATGTTTGTCTTACCCACAGGTGCAGCTGCTGCCTTATCATCAGCAGAAATACTAAGGAAGAAGGAGTGACGTGTGTGTTTATAATATTTTAAAAGTGTCATACACCTTAATTTTCAGGTGTAATAGAGGTGACGTGAGAAAAATATGATTAGTTGCTTATTTGTTTGGCCATATTGAGAATGCAGGCAATAGTATGCTTGGGGATATGTGCTTGGGGATATGTACATTCCTGTACATATGTACAGGAAGGATTGTATGCCTTGAAATTTGGGAAACAAATGTAAATAAAAACAGGACAACACAATGTGTTGGTATCAATACATGCCCCCAAAAATCACAGGAAAACCTTGCAGTAGATTAAAAATGCTGGTTATACATTCCAGGAATAGTTGTGGTAGAAGCTAGTGCCAATTTAACGTTATAGCCAGAACTATAATTTATATTATTGTTTGTTGATGAAAAAAAATGGTGTTATTTACGGGACTAACCACATTGTGAGGTAACCTGCCTGTGGTTTCCTTGACATGTCCGCAGAAAGCAGTGTCGACTGGAACTCCATAGATGGCAGCATTTCACAAAGAACTCGAACTCTTTCTTCCCTTTTTACTTTCATCCCTTCCCCCTTCCCCCTTTTCCGCTTTCCCTCTCCTCTCCTCTCCTCTCCTCTCCTCTCCTCTCCTCTCCTCTCCT
>VZUI01048218.1:0-115565 GCA_013401135.1 Cettia cetti | reverse complement strand
AAGGGAAGGGAAGGGAAGGGAAGGGAAGGGAAGGGAAGGGAAGGGAAGGGAAGGGAAGGGAAGGGAAGGGAAGGGAAACAATGTTTTATACTTTTACAGTACATTTAATCTTATCTTAAACATGACATCTAAAATAGATCAGTCATTCTTGCTCGGAAAATGGCAATTTCTCTGTATTTTATCAAACAGGATTCTGGAGTATCTACATATGTGAATGTTTACAACATGGGTGTCTACTATTGAAAAGTATGAGCCCCACTAGTATTTTTGAATATTTTGTCTTTTTCATTAGTGTTGTTGTGGGTACTGCAATATATATATATGTATGTATGTATATATTTTAATAAGAGAAGGCATTGGAAGCCTCATGGCCTACTTTTGGAAAACACAGAAGAAGTTACAAATGGCGATGTAAAAAACCCACCCCTTCATCTCTCTGCAAGTACTCACACTCTCCAAGAGTATAAGGAAAAGCATCCTAAAGATCAATGAGGTCCTCAAGATAAACTGCACCTTACTAAACATCACCTTTATTTTTAAAAGCAACCTGAAACTATATTTTCATGTTTGGACCCTAGATTTAGCTTTCCTCCTTGCACAGAATTCTTCATGGAGGAGTCTAATCCACAGTGCAATCAGGAGTTGCCTGGGCAGAGTAAAATAAGACTGATGCAAGGACAGAAAATTGTAGCTCATAGTAAGAAGCAAAAATATTCTTATATTCAATGTGAATCCAGAAAGGTGATCTGAATTCCACAGAGGCCACTTGGGATAAAAATGAAAGCCCAGTGTATAGTAATAACATTCTGAAGTTTCATTTAAATGGATTAAATTGTAACTGTGATTGTAGATAACTATTATGCATACAGTCCAAATTCTACTGATGGAACAATATAACTCACTGGATCATGGGAATATAAAGAAAATTTGGTCAGTTTTAACTTCGTTCAGCTTAAAGTTGTTTTCCCCTATTAGTTTCTGACTAACCCTGTGTTAAAACTGCTGATCTTTCTGTCCATCTTTTGCATGCACCCACTCTGCATTTGAACCTGTTTTCTTGCACCAAAGTTTGAAAAACACCAAATCCCATTCTGTCTCTAGACAAGGCAGAGAGGCTTTTACAGCAACAACCACTCCCATCAAACCTTTACAGACCCTGGTTCTCTGTGAGTCTCCTTTCCCTCACTGCTCCTTAGGTCTGCAGGGTGTACAGCACACCTGGACCAGGGTACACACCACAGCTGGAAGGAAACTGCACCCTCCAAATTCTCTTACTGTGTTTGTGGGCTGATGTACAGCTGCTCAGCAGCCCTTGGGATGCCACTGAGTACTTTTTTCCTTCCTCCCATCCAATGGCTTTTTGAAACAACGCCTACAATACAGCAACAAAAATGTTATGCTTGGTATATAATCCCAAGAGTCCATTGTATCTGCTCTTGAAAACTGATTCATCTCAATACAGATCCCTACTCTCTGTGTGTGTAATAAGTTTTAGAGGGGACAGACTTTCAGGTTTCCAACTGCCTCTCAAAGTCATATATCTAGAATAAAAAGGATTTAATTTTTCATTGTATTTAAATTTTCTGTGATAAAAGCTGAAGAAGTCTTAGACAAACCTCTTTGACCTTTTCAGGTATGTCCTCCTGTTTCTTAACCAGTTTTCCTGTGATCCTAAGCTTCATGGTTTTGCAAAGATAGACATAAAGTGTGAAGTGAACAGATACTTGGTTTAAAATAATTGCATATCCTGGGCACAATATAGTATAAAATATCTTTGCCTGCTAGCGGTGACACAGCTTCTCTTTGTAACTGAAGATTGTGGACACGGGTACTGAGCTCTTCTCTGAGGAAATGTGCATGAAAGGAGTCAGGGGATATCAGAGAGAGAGGATGTATGAAAACTCTATACTGCATTTCAGAGAAAAAGTTGCGGACATATTGTCTGGGAGCAAAATGTATTATTTTGAAGATTCAGCATCTTGCTCTGTATTGTCATTAAATAACTAACAAATTCAAAAATAATGGTTTTGGGACTCTAAAAATAGATTCAGATTGCTGACCCTTTTTTTTCAAAGTATTCAAATTCAGACAGTCAAAAAAATATAAATCCTTCATGTTCCAATACTGTAATTTTTAGCAAAATTAAGAAATTATATTAAAAATAATTATAATAAAAAAAAGCCTTATAAGCATATAATGAAAGAATTCATAGACTTTAGCAATGGGACTACAGATGCCAAAAAGGAAGTGTGCTGACTTTTCTTTTCATGATATTTTTGTGACATAATACTATTAAAGTTCATGCTTAATTAATATTATTCTAGAAGGTTTAAGTTGAAAGCTCACTATGACATGTATAACCCACTTTTCCAAATGCATTTGCTTATGAATGTCCTCACTAACATGAAAAACTTTTCATGAAGGGAAGTGTCATATTAAATATATTACAAGCTTTGAAGACTATTACATCACTGGGCTGCTGAAAACCTCCCATGCTCTTTCTTCAAAGACAGATTATTCATGTACAATAATACAACCTTTCACACAAGTTCTTCATAATAAATGCAGGAGTTTTATATAAAATTACTTCTTCCATAGTAATGTTTTACTGAATATGTATTCATACCTGCATATATTCATGAAAGATAGAACAAAATGTTCTAGTATCTGGTTGTGACACAATTGAAATTCTAATTTTGAATTAGGTCAAAACATATAAGAAAAGGCTTCAGTGTGTGTAAATTGGTGGAGCAATTTCTATATGACTCATTCAAATCCTACCTCAAAGGGTATTTGTTATGATGTGAAAGTCTATCATCTGCATTTCAATGTTTTAGGAAGTTTGTGGCAATTATTTATCTTAAAAAGTTCCATTTTATTTCAGTGAAATATTCATTAAGGGCAAATAACTACTTAAAGAGAGTAATGCTGTTATCCTTAGACTGCAAAAGACACTTTCCCCCCATTTTTAGTCCAATTCATCACTAGAAATAGTTAAGACATTTATTTACTCCTATTTTTTTTCTAAATGATAAAAATAACGTAAAATCAAATAAGGTATTTTAAATTGCTACTGTAAATGTCTTCAAATCCTGGGGTATAGTTTAAAAATATTTTTATTTCCTCTTAAAAAAAGAGAAAAAGCTAAGGACCTTAAAAATCCTCTGAAGAGGAATGTGCATTGGTGGCTGTAGGTGCACTGCCTGCAGATATTTTTTGCCTCCAGTTTGTCTCTCAGCTCTCAGGGTAATTCCCCTGCCACTTTTCAGGTGCAGGAACTGTACCAGTTTGTATCAGATAAAGTCAGCAGGCTGTACACCTTTGTGCTTTGGGTAACCTGCCTGCCTGCCAAGGATTAAGAAGGGCACCCACATGATCTCCGGCTGGCAGAGGTGAGGAGATGGTAACCTGTGACTGCAAGGAAGCAACAAAGTACATTGGGGCAGAGGGGGGAGAGCAGCAGCAATGTGAACATCAGGCATGACTGCAAAGACAGGCCTTTGCCACAGGCCCCTACATCTAAAGCTGGGTAATCAGAAACTAACGTGCAGTAATGTTGGTTTTGGTGAGAATTGCTGAGCGTGGTGCACTTTAACACAGACTATGTATAAGGATGGAAAATAATATCATTCAACATCATTTGTTTCAAACTCACCAGTATAAAATACAGCCTAAGCTGCACATGGTCCAGGTACTTGACTAGGCTTCTTTTACAGTCAATGAAGAGAAACAAAGGCCTTGAAAAGTGCAATTCATCCTTTGCTGTGAAAGATTTCTGCCATATGTGATTCAGCCTTTGGAACTACCTTTCTCTCTCCCCAGAGACCTCAGAGTCAGCACAGAATTCTTAATATTTGAAGAACTTCAGTTTGATTAAAGGAATCCCACTCAAAGTTATCATGAGCAGCTGTTATTCCAGTTTTGAAAAAAATACTTACAGGGTAAATTAATCTTGGATGAAAATTGTAAGTTATTTTGCACATTGCTGCATATCTGAGAATCAAACATATATTTTAAGAAAAAAAAAATCTGAGAACATTCTTTGGATAGTCTTTTTAGGAACTCTTACAAAGATAGCTAAAACTTTTTTTAGTGAGCACCAAAAATACTATTTTTTAAAACACATAGGGTGGATTTTTGATAAGTTTTCAGCCTGAGGATGTAATTCTTTCTCTATTTTCCTCTAACACTAATGTCCATGTCAATGAGACTTTGATCGCTCAGCTGAGGATTTTGCCTTATTCAACCCAGCTCTCTACTGTATTGTACAATAATTTAAATCTTGGCAAGGACAGTGTAAGGTACTCATAGTAAAGTGAAAGTCTGATCAAGAATTCACTGCCAGAAATGAGAGGGGTTTTAAGCAATAACAAGCCTCTGTAAGCAGATAGTGTCTGACTGACTCCATTTTACACTTATTTTTTACAAAATAACTGATTCTCTAAGATACAGGAAACCAATGAAGAGTCAATCTTTCTACAGAATACTTTAGCATTGTCAGCTGCACAACTTCTTGGACTAATTAAGGTCTACAGATGACTCTTTTAAAGATTTACTTGACAGTTTCAGAACAATCTGATTAAATACTAGGTATTGAGCTAAAATTTAATACATTACTTCAGGTAGCTACCACCGCATCTTCCTAAATCACCTATGTTTTTGAATGATGACTGCATACCCTCTTGATGAAAAAACTTCATGCTCTGATCATATGATGAATTTTTGCAATCTCTAAAATTCAACACGTCAATTAATCATCTAAATAGCTCTTTTGTACCAACACCAAGGGGTATTTTCCCAAAGTATGGTTAACATTTTTTTAGGTGAGACTAAGCCAGAAGCAATGGCAACTTTTGGGCAAAAAAAACAAACAAATGAACAAGACTAGAGGGATTCTACCATGATGCAGAAAGAAGCCATGGAAAAGGTTGTGTCTCATTGAACAACATAATTACATCAAATGGTGGCAAACGGTGGCAAACTTGACGGCAAAGCAAAAGAGAAAGTTGGGGTGTTGACTGGTGATGACTTAGATGCAGTCACAAGGTGCACACTGCAAGGGCAGCATGAGAGGGAGATTCAAGATGCAAAAGGTGTATAGTTCCATTTGCCAGGTTCGTATCAGAATTTTAGAGACGATAAACTATTGTGCATACACTATTTCTGATAACTCTGTTGGTAATTTGGAATGTTTTCGAACTTTCCTGCAAGTAGTTCAAAGATTATGATTTCAGAGGAAGTGTTGATGACCACCCAGTTTAATTTCTGTCTCATTTAAGTAAATCATTGAAGTGTGCTTACCTAGGGGTTCCTTTCACATAGACTCATATACTAATGCTAAAAAAGAAGACTATGGTTTGCACAGGGAAAAAAATAATTATGAGTATTAATCTTTATTGTAATATAGTTAACTCAGAAACATGTTGTTAATTGAAGCAAGGCTGTGGGCTTGATTCCTCTATGGGTCATTCATTTTGGAGTTGGAGCTGATGATTCTTTTGGTTCTCTTCCAACTTCTGTGACTGTGACTTTATATAGATGAGTAGGATGGGGGGAAAAAAGAGCTCTTTCATTTCTTCTAAAGCTACCAAGTAGTCCCATAAAAGTTACCCCTTATTCTAACACCATCAAAAATTTAACCACAGTAATACAGAAATGTTTCTTTCCAGAGGTTGGAGATAAAAAAGAAAATTAAATATAAATTCTCAGCTTCTTAAATACTTTTGGGAAAAAAATGCATTAGTTTTTGAAATATTTTATTTAGCTGCAAAAATATAAAAAATGGAAAAAATAGAACATGATATTTTATTTGATTTGAAAATTAGAATTTTGATTTAATATAAACATTAATGTTTCACTCTCAAAATCTTGAACTAAAAAATGCTGCATTTTCTCAGTTTAATTTTTTATGTACATTAAACTACCACCTTTTCTCAGTTCTGATCATCCTCTACTTTCTGATACTTTTAGCACATCCCAAGCAAGATAATATAGAGCTACTCTGGAAAATTTTTAATTCTGAAGTCTTCATCCAGACTAATCTGAGTTAAATATTAGATTGTTTAACGACAGACATGTGAATCACAAAACCTAGAAATTTTGTCATTTCTCTGGATTTTTTCTATAGAACATGAAAATGTCATGGCAGACTTTAAATAAGCTGAAATACTCTTTGGGGCACCTAATTCTGTGCATGGGAAATTTTAAGTAATTTAATTGATTATGCTTACAAGTTGCCTGAATTAGGTGGCTAAAATTTGGGTTGAGAAGTATGTCTTAAGTGGCTGATAAACTACAGTTGTTTGGGGTTTTTTTATAATAAACATTATTTATTCCCAGTGCAGCAAGTATATATTTTCCTGTTTTCCCTACACTATTTCAACTCCACATTGAGACGTGTATTAAAAATACTGAGCATTATTTATCCATTTTCAATAAAGTCTGATTCTGCAGTACACACAAACATAAAAAAATGTACCAGACTTTGTCCCTTAGAGTTTTGCCTTAAAATATGGCTGCATTATTTCACTATTATTGAGGTAAATAAACCTTTATTTGTTTGTCTTCAAATCAAATTGCCTTCTTCAGGAACAGCAAAGGAGTGTCAGTCTTAGAGCTGCTTATCCTGAATCTCTTATCTGCCATGTGGTTTGAAATGTTTCTATTTATTTTCCTTCAACTGTTTTTAGAGTTTATGTGTATGACTGTATCTGTAAAAACAATTGAAAAATTTTGTTAGTATTGATCAATTTTTAAGAAATGTATGATTCATCAACTTCATTCTTCTATTCCATAATAACTTGGATACTTGTCTGAAATGTAACAAATTTCAAAAGACAAATTAAACAAAATTTACAGCTCCCAGCCTGACCTAGAATCCAAGCTTTTCTTTTATTTTTTCATTTCTGAAAGAACATCTCTTTTTATCCGGTATGAATTCACACAAAACAGGGATAAAATTCCTGGGCTTTGATGCTGTCGTTCAGCCCATGTGGACGCTGCCGATCCAACTGCCGGATCACGGC
The DNA here is from genome assembly GCA_013401135.1 of Cettia cetti. Taxonomy (NCBI): domain Eukaryota; kingdom Metazoa; phylum Chordata; class Aves; order Passeriformes; family Sylviidae; genus Cettia; species Cettia cetti. The sequence continues at coordinate 108,540 of VZUI01048218.1, read as the reverse complement.
CCAACAGAATAAGCACAGGAAACAATGAACTGACTGAACACAAAAGGCTGCCACTGATCTCTGTGGGTGTTTTGCCTCAAAAAATGGGTCCTTAACTAATAGAATCAGAGCTCTAAAACTTCAGCAAATATGTGTGCCTGGGGCTGCTAATTGTTTTCTCTTTTCAACATCTGAAATGTATATATTTATTTCTCTTTTAACTAGAGAAATGAAAGAATAAAACAGAAGAGGGGAAGACCATTCAATTTGTTGGTGAATCATTTTTTTCCACCTAGACTCATTATTTTCAATGCGTTGTAAAATACTAATTTCAAGACTTAAAGAAAAAACACAGGGAGTAATACTGTGTAGGGGTAGAATAGTATTAAATAATAAGGAAATTATAAATCATAATGCCTAGGCCTAGGATTAAAGAGTTTGGCCTTCCTTAAGATTTTCGATTGCTCAATCTGTTAGCAATGTGTTTTGTGGCTCTTTGTCTAATATAACTTCTGTGCTCTGTTTTACTGATTTGTATGTATAAGAAGAGTGGTATCAATGCAATTAATTGAAGCCTAACCCTTGCATTAAAAAGTTCAGTGGCAATATTTATAGAGTGTTCTAAGACCATTTGATTGGAAGAATTCCTTTATGCATTATTTCAATGGACAGCAAATAGAGTTATTTACTTGGTAAATCTACTTTTGGTATTATTATTCATTTCACTCCTTTAGGAGAGATTAAGAAGCACTCAAGGTAAATTTCATAGGACATTCGATAATTTTGTTGATATAACACAGTTAAAACCAGGAAACTGAAAGCTTCCTGTTTATCAGAAGGAAAACAGACATTTTACAGAAAACTCAATCTGCTTTCCTTAAGGCTGACCTCTTCTTTCTTCTGGTTCTGATTAAAGATTATGGCCACCATTATCCATATCCATGTGTTTTGTATTTCCTTCTTCTTCTTCCTGGTTTGCAATGTAATGGATCACCTTCTGACAGTTTTGCTGTCAGCCTTGAACAGTTCTGCTCCTGCAAGAACACTTTGTATGGTTGGTTGCACGGGTTTGTATTATTATTCACCTTTATACAGTAGTAAAATTTATAATGTAAAGGAATTTATAGAAGATTATAGAGGAAGCCCAAGCATGTATTTTGCATTGCATGCTTAACTTGAAGATATTTAATGTTCGTCCAGCTTCTGCTTGGAAATCAGAAATTGATTTGTTTTGTTCCAACAGAAATCTTTATGTAGCAACAAGCTTGTTTAGACTGGGAGTAATAAATTAGACATGAAACAGAAAAAATGAATCATTGTGAATTCTGACTGAGATCCACTACTGTGTAAGAGGGAATTAAGGAATATTTATTGCAGAGAGAAGACCTCTAGAAGTCTTCTGTGGAAAAAGAGACAGATATTACCAGCAATGATTTTCAGTTCTGCATGTGCTATTACACATTAATAAATCATGCAAATAAATCATGCAATCATATATTTCACTTCATCACAGCAGAATTTCATTTAAGATGTCATAACAGATCAATAATTCTCATTATTGCCAAGATATAAATCAGCAGATCTCAATGGTCAGTAATACAACAAAAATAAAGAAAGTCAGGAGATGTTTCTGAAGTAGTCATACTCTATCACAAATAGAAATGGCAACCTCAGTTTTCTATTGCTCCAGTTATGTTCTCCCAGTTTGCCTTTGGTACTCCAATTTGCACTCTGAGAGAGACAAAAGAAATATTAATGTTGAGAATGGACCCTGTAAAAGAAAAAGGTTTTCCTTTGGATGTGGTTTCTGGTATTGTTCCTCAGGCACCTCTGTAAATGTTAATGCCATGCATGTGGTAGGACTTTCAACTGCACTCTCTGCTTCTATCCAGAGTGAAAGTCATTAAACTCAGAGAGAAATTCTTAAGAAGTTTAATTTTAGTGAATTTAGTGCAGGTATCTGTGGGACAGCAAATGCAAAAGCTATTGCTTAGTGAGTTGTACCGTTTGGAAATACTGCAGGTGTATTTTTTTTTTTCTCATTAGAAGCTGATTTGCTATTTAGACATACTATATTGTTAAACCACCTGTTATGATGTGTTTATTTTGTTACCAAGATTACTTCCTTGAGGGTGACTCACTGCAAAAGTTTAAAACCCCCATAATTGTTTTAATTTTCTTTGACTCACTTTCACCTGTGCTTTAGCAAGTTGTGTAATTAACAAGAAATTCTTTATTCCTTCTTACATACAGTAATAATAGCTGAATCCTTCACTTGAGGTCTTCTCTTTAAAGCATGATTTTTCCTTTTGCTTTTAGAAATTTATCTTAAACTAATGTGTATATGTGTATTTCTCTACATGTGTGGACTGTTAACAGTTTCTGTCATGGTAAAGCCATCAGACAGGAGAAGAAGAAGACACATTCATGGACAAGCATGTCCTAACTAGGTAGGATTAACTAATTACCCCAATGGTCATCCTTCACCTTGATTTAGTAAAGCATCACATACCTCTCTATGTTAGATATATAGACAAAATGTCTATAGAAAGAATGGGCTATTAAGAGCTTAAAAAAAAATCAGTTGTGACTGAGCAAGATTTCTTAGGGAAAACTCTTAAAGACTATGCAACACAGACACTATCCAAATTATAACAGAGGAACATAATCCTAAAATTGGCCTTCTTAAACAGGTTACCGGTTTCAGAAAACCTGAAGAAGGAAACTCACTTCAGTGGAGATTAAAAGAGCTCTGTTGATGCTGTCATCTGAAACAATACATGGTTTTTATCAGACGACTCATAGAACCTGCAGTTTCATAGAACATGGTATTGAATGATTTGCTATCTTCAGTAAAATGTTAGAAGCACTTACACTATGCTTCAGCAAAAAATCTGTTTAGATTTTAAATAAATGCATTTTTTTTAGTCTCCTTTATGTGATAACAATGCTTCCAAAAACAGTTTAAACAGCTATCATGTAGTTCAAGGAATAACTTATGAATTCTATCATGTTGGTCTGAACACCTGGTTTCATCATGCTTCTACAAAGGAAAAACAGCAAAGAGATGGAAATAAATCGATTTTCTTAAATATTTTTTATTTCAAATTTTATGTATAAAGATGGAATTTTCAAGTCAAAATTAATTTTATTCTACTCTTACCCAAATACAGAGTACAGGTAAATAAGCATAAATGTGTATCCTTCTTTGTCCATTCATTCCACTCATGAAAATATTCTGTATAAGGCTTTCGACAAAATAACTGGGTCAGCTCTGAGCTGCACAAAATTACTGCTTTATTAGGCTAGCAGTAAATTGCTTCCACTCTGAAATGAAGAGAAACCAACAGAGATTATCCAGTGAGTACTTTGAGATGCATTTCTTTCATGGCTGTTACACATCTGTCCTGCAAATCCACTGGAATCTTGTTTCCCATTGATGCAGGAAAAAACACAAAAGAAGGAAAGGTGAAAGAACTGAGAAATAAGGGGAAAGTAGAATAGAAAATAGAAAATTGAAAACCAGTTATAGATAAAAGCATAATTAAAAACAAACAAAAAAAAATCCTCTAGAAAGAAATCAAGTTGTACTGCATGTCTAACAAGAACACAAGTGTTACGTCAATGACATCTTTCTGTGACTCCAGCTTGTCATTTAATCCTAGCTGCAGCTCAGCCCCCACAGCCACTCACTCATTTGGCCCAAAGGGAAAAGAATTGAAAGAGACAATGGCACAAAAGTCATGTGTTGAGATAAAGAGAGTTTAATAGGTAAGGTAAAACCACACACACAAATAAAGCAAAACAAGGAATTAATTCACCACTTTCCAGGGGCAGCCGGGTGTTCAGCTGTTCCCAGGAAAGGAGGGCTCCATCATGCATAATGGTGCCTTGGCAAGGCTGCCTCCACTCTGAATGTCCTCCCTTTCACATCTTCCCCAGCTTTATATGCTGAGTGTGATGCCATATGGTATGGATTATCCCTTAGGTCAGCTGGGATCAGTTGTTCAGGATGTATCCTCTCCCAACATCTTGTGCATCCCCAGCCTCCTCACTGGTGGGGTGAGAAGCAGACAACACTGTGACTGTTTAAGAATTTCTCAACAATAACAAAAATATCCTCTGTTATCAACATTTATTTGAACACCAATCCATATCATAATGCCCTATACCCTATATATTGAGAAGGAACCGAAACACTGTAATTTTCAAGGATCTTTTCAGATAAGTGCATGAGAAACTGTATATTCACTCTCCTTTAGTGAAAATCATGTGAGTCAAGCAAAAAAGAAATGTTATTGGGAAGCAAAGCAAATATTGTCAGAGTTGTCATCTGGTAGAATAACAGTTGATCAGAGAAAGGTTGCAGACAACAGGAGGAGGTGGCATTCATTGGCAGACAAAGGCAACTCTCCATTTGCAGGAGGATATTATCCTTATCATAAGTGAAATCTTTATCCCACAGAGTGAACTGAATTTCAAAGATTTTGTGTCCCTTTTTTCAAGAAGTTTTAACATTTGCCTACAATAAATGATAATCACTTTGACTTTCCTTCATTGTTAAAAAGTCATGTTCAAAAAGCATGGCTTTATTCTGTGTCAAATCACATGACTTGCTAGCACACAGGAGATTTAGGAGGTCTTTTTAGCTTGGTTAACATTACTGTGAATCTCTGCACATAACAAATTTCACAATTGATGAACAGTGAATTGGTGAAAGTATTTGAAACCCCAAAACACATTAGGGGGTTACGAATCATTTAAACTCTGGATTCAGATTAACTCCTACAACTATGTTGTCATCAGCGAAGTTAATGTTGATGAATTTGCACTTCTACTGGTAGTGCTAAGAACTGCCAGAAATTCTGAAAAGGAAGTGATTTGAGACTGTGTTTATCCTACAACTCTCATTGGAACATCTGTGGTGGTCAAGATAGAAATAGGGGTCAAGACATGCTAAGAAAAGGTGATAGGTGGCCAAAATATTTGTGCTATAAAAACATACATTAGGGAGAAAAGTTGCACTGGAAAACTGCATTTACCAAAAATTATTTTATTCACAGGGAATAGATTAAACCCCATGGCATTCCCAGGCCAATATCAATTTTATCAATTGTAGCAGGACAGGAGTAAATTCACATTTATGGGCAAAACCTGTTTTTTGCGGAGAACAACTGAATGATATTTAAATGTTCCAAACTACATAATATTTAAATGTTCCAAATACTAACAAATGCATTTCATTCAAATACTTTCAAATGCATTTCAGTAAAACTGAAAGTTTGCTAACTTTTCATTTTAAACCCCTTTTTCTTTTAAACCCCTCCATTATACTGGGAAAGAACCCATTTTTTTGTTGATTATCTTTCTGTGTTGTAGCTGTTGGAATAAAAGGATGTACAAATGCATGGATGAGGAGGTATGGAATTTAAGGTTATTATACACTTGCTGCATTTAGAGCAACAATTCATCATTTCATGAAATGTGTTTTGAAACATCTAAGTACTATAAATGTATGGCTTATTGATCATAAAATTGATAAATGTGTTAATATTTTATAGGAGAATGCTAATATATCTTGCAAATGACAACAGGACAAGCTGTCAGCTGCAGCTTTCTTAGCTGCAGTAGAGCATAGGTTTTGCCATTGGAACCTGCTGTTTGAAAGATTAAATGTTTTACAGGCACATACCCCAGCTCCTTTCAGAATGTGCTATCACTGATCATACTTCAGGCAAAACTCCTGCAGCGTGTTCTGGATGAAGCTCCCAATACATATTTGATTGTTGTTGCCATGTGTTCAATGTTTGTGGAAAATCTTAGTTCAGATACTTGTGAAGATGCCAGGCAAAAAAACTGCTGAAGGAAATCCAAGAGATTTCAATCAGAATAAATAAAAAGCATGAGGGTGATTAGAGTACATCTAACAATTGATTTATGAATCAGAAAGTAGAGACACAGAAAACAATGTAAATCATTTATCACCCTATTATTATAGTAAGCACACAAAGGGCAATAGAAACTCCACAGAAGACATAAATCAAGATGCCTGTCTGAAAAAGCTTAAAGTATAAATTTTAGAAGAGGCATTGAAAGCGATGGTAATTTGGAGGGGTTGAGTAAGGGTTACATTTGATTGATCACACGCAAATCCTTTTTGGACATTTCAAGATAGTGAATATTCTTTTTATCATATATAAAATATGAGTAATATAGAGAAGCCAATATCTACACAACTTCTCTGTTGTGAGACACTGAAGATAAGTAAATTTCCCATGGACTTATAAAAAAAGATCAGAGCAGCAGTTCTGTGTACACAAACGAAAACATTTGTGAAAACATTTTCCATGTAAAATAAAGCAACGTATGAAGAATATATGGCACTTAAAGTAGGAGTACTCATAAAGTCATTAAACCACATTTTATTTCTTTTGGGTTCTATGTATTTTATTTTACTTTTACCTTTTTGTTGTTGTTTGTTTGCTTGTTTTATGGATTTTTTTTAATGAGAGACTCCTGATGGGGGGAAGCTTCTAGTTCAGCTGAAAGTAATTCCATCTACCTTCCTTAGGACCATACATAACTACTTTGACTTGCTTCACTTGTTAAAATATACTTAAAAAACAAGACAGAAATTTGACTGGGAGGCCATTATTTTTACATGACTGCCATAAAAGACTTCTTTCAAAACCTTTCACAGACATTTCCTTCTTTAAGAACCCCAGGGTGGCCCTTGGCTCCCAATTCCCTGACCCCATTTTGCAGCACCTGCATCTTGCTACTCCTTGGCTCTCCTCCTAAAAAGGAGCCCATAAGACACTGCAGACAGAGACAGGTAGCAGAGAGCAAAGAGATAATAATAATGAGACAAAAACAAAGTAACAAATTTTAGAGTTGGCAAGTATCAGAAAAGACTGTTTAGAGATTCTCCATTTGTGGCAGTACCCAAAACTTGAGGAACTGTCTCTAATGCTGAAGAGAACCGTTCTTAGAAGAGGACACTGGACCAGCTGACCTTCAAAAGTCAACAACTTCTTTTTTTTTCTCTTTGTATGATCATTAAATGGTTTAGATATTCCTGACTAGATAGGCCTAAATAAGATATGCACCAAGCCTTCAGGCTGGAAATAGCTCATAAGATGAGTGCTAATATGCAATAGGCTTTCTTAATAAACTTAAATTTTGTTCAATAACTGGATCAGATATCCCCAAATAATCTTCAAAAATATAAATATGAATTCTAAATACACATTTTTTTTTCTCCCTATATATGAACAACTATGTTATGAAGTTTTCTTGGCTTCATGAACTGAGCTACTAGCCCAAAGCATTAAGCCCATTTTACCTCTAAAAATTATCTTTGTTTTAATATTATCCCTGCAAGGTCACTTGAAATGAGTTTAATCAAGAACTTACAAAGGATCCATACAAAATAAAAATAAAATTAAGCATTCATTAAGTTTTAAAATAATTCTCATACCATAGTTTTGTAAACAAATCAGCTTAAATTTTCTTGCTAGTGGAGACAAGGAGTTGGTGTGTTTGTGAATAAACATCAGTACAAAACTTGCACAACTTCTAGCATTTAAGGCCGACTAAATGTTGTAAACTGCCATACAGAAATAAGAACCACAGAACACCTATTGCCCTGATACAATCTTGTACCAAGAAGCTCAGTAAAAAAAATTAAGATGAGTTATTTTCTTGTCTTTACAAATGAAGTGAAGCTCCAAAGTATGAAAAATATTCAATTATTAAATCTGTCCCCAAGCCAAATTTCTGTTTCTTGGAGGAAAAAAAACCAAATTTCTGTTTCCATATTTTAATAGACTTTTGATGTTTTATTCCTAAGGCAGGAAAATTACTACAAATTATTAGAGATAATAACGTGTCCAACATGAAAGTCAGAATTTTAGAGAAGAGCTGCAAAGTCTAATTCCATTTTCAGAGCTGAATTTTCTGGAGAAAACTCTTCCAAAGTGTTAGTTGAAGTATTTCATTTATAATACTGAGAAGTCTATAAGTTTTAAATTCACGTTAAAAAAAAAAGTAATCCAGATTTCTGTCAAAACAACAACATGGTTCCACAAAGCTCATTTTTGATTGCAAGTTGACCAAGTAATATTATTTTTTTATTGCTTGATGAAAGAAAATTTCAAGCCAGTTGACCAAAGACGCAGTTACAGGGACTAGAGTTTGAAATTAGCAGCTATCTAATTGATGACACTCACTGGAACCAGTATCACATTATAGGAGATGTAGCTGCACTTCTCAGCACTGTTGGACACACTTAATCTGTTCCACCACCTCACACCACGCAGAGACATTAGCTCTGTTAACTGCTACAGCCCTGCTGTTTTAATTCGACAGCTTCCAAGGGCTCAGCTGGTGTTTCCACATGATACTGTACTATACATTGCTGCACTGGGAAGCTTGGACATCTGAGGGTTACATTGCTCACTTTAAAAACAACCTCTGAATATTATTTCTCCCTCAATACAGAAGAATTAAGGAAACACAGTTGAATTCATCCCTACTACTTGTCAGATGCTAAAAATATTAACAAGATAAATTATGGTTTTAAAATATGGTATAATAAATAATATAGTTTTGTCAATAATAATGCTGTTTACAAACATTTATATAGAACATAATTTTATACAATTTTTTAATACTGTCATGTTTACAGAGGAAAGGGCTGGAGGTACTACTACTATTTAATTCCATACCACCTACAGCATGGCTGTGGTGTGGTTTCAGCAGAAGGAAGCTGATGGTAGAGATGGAAGGGTCTCCGTCTTTTGTCTGACTCAGGGCAGAATGTGCAGGCATCAGGTCAGCTCAGCAGGCCAAGCGCCTTTCCACTACCACTGGCTTATTTTTCCATTCTTCTGAGCTGCAATTTTTGTGGGTAGGTGTTGAAAGACAGTGCTGGCAAACCTGGGATAAAAAATGAAAATGAAAGAGCAACTGTGGCATAGAGGAGCCCAGCAAAGCCCTGAGGAACAGGAATCCACCACGGCCACCACTGGAACCACAGAGCACTCCAGTCCCACTCCTACAATGTCAGGCCCAGGAAAAGATTCCCCTAACCTGTTTCAGGGCCCTGTCGTGTCTCACCTGGTTTTGTCTTGTCCTTGTTTTTCCTTTGCTTTTGTGCTGGGTGGGGAGGAAAGTTAAGCTGTGAGCTTCCCTGACATACTGGCTTTCTTTACCCATTGACCATGTGGCCAGCGCAGGGCCAGTTGCCTTTATGCCATTGTCTGAGAAACCACACTGGGTGCTGTCTTCAGGAAGCATTTTTGTTTGTTCAGTGGTGAATATCCTTTTGTGGGTAAAACACTCTTCCTTTTTTACACTCTTTCATTATTATTATTGTAATTATTGTGATTTTTCAGTAAATTGCTATTCCATTTTATAATCTCTCATTAGTGTTTTATTCATGATCAGAAGGAAGCAAGGAAAACAGGGCAGCTCCAGTGGGTTTAATTTTCCTGCTGGGTTTCAAATCAGCACAATAATTATTGTAATCTGTCATTTCACTCATGTTTTCCTTGTCTGATGAGAGTGCTCTGACAAGAATGCTTTCAGACTAAAGGCTACCTGGGTGATAACTGCATTTGATATTTTGTCCCTATGCACTTTCACTTCTTGTCTGAAGGTTTCTAGCAACCAGTTGGAAACATGGACCTGTGGAAATGAGCTCTCTGAGGATCTGCAAGATGCTAAAGACCACATGCTGATCTCAGACGGATAACAATTATCCTTTTCTGATCCAAAAGCAAAAAAAGGATGTAAGGATCTGATCCTTACAATCACCAAATAGCCTCACTTCAAGAGATCTAGTTTGTCTCAAACACACTTCTGTTAACATACAGTTAACATACCCTTCTGTTCAGTTGGTTGCCTCACCTCTTATACACATTTTTTTCACTTCAGAGTAAAAGGTGCATGAGCTCCTAATTCAGCAATGAAAATCTGCATGAAGATAGCTGGGGGTTTTTTTAAGTCTTATGGTGCCATACACTATAAGACATTCAGTCTAATTTCTATGTTTAGAAAATGTGAAAATCTAAATCAAGGTTGGAAGGCAAACCTCATAACAGTTGGTCCAGGGCAGCATGACAATATACACAGCTAGAAAATAATATGTAGAAATTGTACTTGAACAAGGAGCAAATGAATAATAGCTCATCTTTAAAAGCAAAATATAGTAAAATATTTGTAAAAGTATCATCACCTGGCAGCTAGAGAAATCCTTCTATCAAACTTCCAGATCCAGTTGATTTCTGAATCAACACTTGATCTTCGCTAGAGGAAGAAGGTCTGTGAGGTGTATGAGTGTACCCTTTCATTCTCATCCTGCCCTTGAAGAAAGGAGAATGACTTATCTCAGTGAGCTGAGGAAAAGAAAACAGATGCATAAATAGCTCCATCTTACAGGAGGAATTATGCAGAATAGTATGGAAGTTCTGCCATCACATGCTTCCTCTTACTTTACTGTGTGCTAGATTTGAAGGTGAAATTTCTGAATGCAAGGAAATATTTCATATTCCTGCAATGATTTGAAGCAGTAAATCTTAAAATACCTTTTGAATAAATTTAATGTGTGAGTAGTCTATAATTTGAATTCAGATATTATACAGATCTGTGCAAGATTTTCCTTTTGGATACAGTAGCCTTTCCATTAGATACAGCAAATGAAGTGTGAACTCCAAATAAAATTTTAATTCAAAGCTGAAAACTTAATGAGAAATATGTTTCTACATTTTATCTTCATTTTTTCTTTCCTACAATCTTTCATTTCAACACTTCAATATACAATATTAAAATATACAACTTGGATGCAAAACCTAAAAAACTAAAAATGTCACATTGCAGATTATGGTCACAGTGAATGACAATACATTTTCCTTTTTTTTGTGACAAATCTGTACAAATTATTCCAATACTTGGTATGTAGTTTGTTTCCTTTAGTTAACAACAACAACAAAAAGGGCAAATAAAAAAGCCCAGTCTAACAAAACATACGGATAAAATTTCTAAACCACATTTTTGTGGTGCTGCTTTGTTCTAGGAGAGAAGAGTAAGCAGTCTCAAACCAAGTTATGTGGGCAAAAAATTAATGAAAATGCTAGTAAATTGTATAATGGCTTCAGGCTTGAAAACTGCAAAAGCACTCTTGTTTCCTAATGGTTCTTTTGAAGCCAGCTTTATGCAAGATTCACATTTCATCCAACATCAATTGGAATTCCTGTATGTGACTTCTGAAGATAACAAAGGTAGCATTGAAATAGTCTCAATTTTTACTTTTTTCTTTGCACTTCTTATAACAAAGTCATAAAGACATTGATGCATACCATGTAGGAATTTTACCCTTAAAAAAGCATTTTTCAACCAATATTTCTGCAGAAGACAGCAAATATTACCCATTTAAAACAGTAAAATTTAAAGTAAGAAGGAAAGAAGGCCTCAGTATTAAACCCAGTTCATTTTCTTGACATAAGCATGGGGGTTTTTTGCAGTACATGTAGTCGAAAAAGCATTTTCGTAATCAGGTTTCGTTTTTAGGACAGAAAGGAATAAATTTCACCTATGTTAAATATCCTATCTTGACACTGACAGCTAATTCATTATTACTTGCATATAAAGTAGACGTATTAACAGCCATTCAATAGCCAGAATGTCACTGCCCTAAATGATTCCACCATTTGTGACTCCTGGGACAAGAAGGGATTTGGAACAGATATGTTTTTCAGGGTTTATTTGTTTCCAAAGCACGGGGTACGTGTCACCCTAACACATCCTTGAAAGAATTAAATTGCTCTGTTTTACCTGGCAGACTACATAGGCTGAAATTATGGTCTTGTTTTTTCCCTGCATGCTGTGAAGTGTCGCAGTTGGACACAAAATAAAGATGCTTGACTTCAGTCAGAAGGCAGAAGAAAATCAGAAGGCTTTATTTACAGTTCATTCAGCCTTTTTATAACATGCTGTGCTAAAAGACACATTATTGGTCCATAGGATTGACACCTCTATCCATTGGTTAAGTAACAGAAATAGCAAAACAACACCTGGGAGAGAGATTGTTATGGGAAAGGAATATTGTTTACACAAAACTGTTTTGGAACAAGGAAAACTGTTTAAAAGTTTCCTTTGGAAAGAGCTAGCAATCCTCAGGCTCAAAAATATTGGGCCCACAGTGAAGTTTCATGAAAATCAAAACAATGAGGAGGGATTAAGACAGTACATACAGATTAACAATTATTTTTTGCCTTTGTTTTATATAAATACATTGTTAATCACAGAACAGTCTGTAAACATAAGTAGCTCTATAGTATGAGAAAGACAAAAAAAACCCCCTAAAATAAGGAGGTCAGAGGGTGAAAAAGAAGGGTTGAGAACCAATAATTCAGAGAATTCAGAAGCAACTGTACTTGATTGTTGTTGTGATTGCTGAAGGAGGCCTCTCCCTCTCCGTCTCCCTCTCCCTCTCCGTCTCCGTCTTCGTCTCTGTCTCTGTCTCCGTCTCCCTCTCCCTCTCCCTCTTCCCTCTCCCTCTCCCTCTCTCTCTCCCATGTCATGTCTACATGTTACTTTTTCCCCAATGTCTTATGCTTGGCTTCACTCTAGGGCATCACGCTGTGGGTAGATATCAGGCTCTTTGTCTGTTAAATACATGCCGTCATTTTCAACAAAACCCACTGTATTTCCCTGTCTGAGATTCGTAGCATTCCCATACACAAGACATTGTTCAGTCAGGCACATCTACTAACCAAATCAATACCCCTTAGAGCAACATGATCGCCTGTGTGCACTTAGTGAATCACTCACATCATGTCTTGGTGGTTTGGAGATAACTTGAGCACTGTTCTGGGCATTTATCCATCTTTCATGTCTCTGATTGACATGTTGAGTACTAATATTTGGAAGACTGGGTACAAATTCCAGGTCTTCCCACCGTGTTTTTAGGAAAGCAGCATAAAACAATATCTCTAAATTCAAATAATCAGTAGCTCTTATTGAAATATTCTAGTTACAGGTCGTTCTCTGCTTGCAGTCTGCTTTCAATTCTCTTAAAATTTCCATTCAGTTTTCTTTTCAAATGGTGAACATTTTCCCCTCAGGTTTCACTCCAACTAACAGGAAGACAGATTTAGTGTATCTAATATTCCTAGCACACTTGTTCTTGGAGCAATAATAAGAAGTTGTCCTTGCAACAATCGAGAATAGCTCTGTCATTGTTGCAACCACCATAACTGAGCGCAGCAATGAAATCTCATGCTCTAGTGCCCTTTTGTCAGGGCTAGTTTTATGTCTAGAAGCAGACCTGGAGCAAAACCCCAGATCCAGCACCAATCATTTGACTCTTCCTTAACAGTCACTCCTGTTTACATTGGAGCTCTTAACATTCATAAACTCTTTTTTTATGCCCTGGACTGAAAAATATCCCTTCATTTAATCTTCAGTGTGAATAACTGAATGCCTAGTATTAGGATTTCCCCCCTGAGCCCTTCTTCACACCACAGTGTTCCCTGCAGGTATCTGAAATTTTAAGTATTTCCCCCCCAGTTTCCTGCAGGCAACTGGTACGGACTGATTTCCTCAGCAGAGAAGAATCTTTGCAGGATCTTTGGCTGTAGATGGTTCCTACAGCTTTGTGTGTGAGATACCAGAGATCTCTGTATCTACATAGGTCTCTGAAATTGTTTGCCTCTTAACACAGCAAACCAAAACTATCCAGCTACAGGGCTGTATTTGTAAACGTGGTTTTAACTGTAGTGCACACTGAACATTTAGAAATTAAGACACTGCACTTACCAGATTTTCTGGGTATGCAAAAATCAGCTTGATATACATTACAACTACCTCCTGACATGTGAAATGAGCCTAATGTGTCCAGGAAATTTGATAGAGGGCATTAGTTCACTACTGAAAGAAGTATTCATTAGTAGGTGGCAAACGCACTTCCTCAAATTTACAGTACATTTATGCTGAGACTATGCCAAAGAATTACGCTAATTAGACTGAAAGATATTAAACACGTTCTCCATAATATTTAACATAATTTCCTACAACAGCCTGCCGAACATTTCTTACTCCAGAAATAGAATTTATGTGCTGGTTTCCTCTGTTCCTCTTTCATTAAATCCAAGTAATGCTGTTTGTATCATGTATTCTTGCAAAGCCTTTTATTTAGCTTTCTCCAAAGGCACTGTAAAGAGATTTTGAAGCTTTTGTTTATTGCAGAGTAATTTCTCAGTAATTTTTTCTTTCATTCCATAAACGATTAAGTGATTCAGTGACCATATTCTCCATTTGTGAAAAATACAGCTTCTGATAAAACAGAAGGTGATTTTCTTCGTGTTAGCCTGTGAATATTTAAAGTCCTTCCTTAGATCAAAAGTCTGTAGTGAAAGTAACAAAGGGTGAGATCACAACTCTGGGGCACATTACGGGGCATCACAACTGGCAGAACATGGTCTTGTGTCTTTCTATAACATTAATGCCATTAGATGAAAGAGTGGATTGCACTTCTCTTGAGCTGTATACTTGATTCTGGTCATGCCAACTCCAGAAACACAGAAAGAAACAGCAAAAAATTAAGCTAATTTGAAATTAGGAGATAAAAAATACAAAAAACTTTGATATGGAAAAGGATTTGAACATATTAGAGCTATATAATTTACAGAAACAATTAATAGCAAGCATGATAAGAAATTATTTGTGAAATAATAAGTGATATGGAGAAGGAACAGAATGCTCTTTGTCTTTCTGTTGATTACAAAACTAAGGAACATACTGGAACTAGAAGAAACCGAATTTGTAAAATAAAGATATGTTTAAACTACATGTAATTAACATGTAGAACTCAAATATTTTTAGAATCTACTGCTTTAAGAAAAAATGTGTGAAAAAGTAAGTTTTCATATCCAAAAAACTGTTTGAATTCTGGTTCAGAATTCTTCATGAATAAAACTTATCTAGGAATTAGTCATTGAAGGCTATGAAAGGTTCCATCCTGACTTTGGTGTGATGAGGCTTGGATGCCTTTTATACCTAATAAACATGATTGCTAGCAAAAATTTAGATCTAAAATAGGAACCTGATACATTTTGAGTGAGAGAATATGACAAGGATGTTAATTTTGACTGTGAACCTGATTTGCTGACACAAGGATTCTCTTCTAGACTTATATGTCCACATTTTATTTTAAAAAGTGTATTAAGGTACAATTATTTAACACATTTATATTTTCCCAATGTAATTTTTAGCACTGTAACTGATCTCAGGACATAATATAACATATTTAAGGTAGGGTTAAAGTATCTATGTAATTTTTATCTCTCTCATACTGTACACAACAAAATTATCATAAGTCCACACAGTCAAGTCATTGTAAAAGAGCAAATGTTATATTGGAAATTAGAAAAGACTAACAAGGCCTTATTTTAAGAAAGATCTCCAGTTTGGTCTGCATTTAAAATGAAGGAAGCCTTGACACACACCCTGGTAGAGGGCAAGAAAAGTGATCAATACATTAAAAATCATGATTTATATGGGAAAACAGTTGAGTGAATTACTGATATTTAATCTGAACATCAGAAATATATCAAAGCTTATAACAGATATTTTCAGATAGCTGAAAGGTTGGTTAGAAAAATAAAGGAATATTTGAATTCCAACTTACTCATTTGTATTATTGTAGTTTATATATGTGTATATAAACCTATATGTTTATATATGTTTTTACATGTGTATATATGATTTATAAGGTTCTTTGTCAGACAAGTCTCATCATGTTAGAAATGCTCTGGCCTACCAGCATATGAAAATCATAGATTTTAGGGCAAAACAAAAAGGTATAATATTTTTTACCTGAATTGGTTTTTTATGTGATTAAATAATGGTGTTATAAACTAAGATAGGCAGACTTACTATTTTCTATGAACAAATAAGCATTTGAACTGGATGGCAAAAAAAGAAAATATTATACAGAAGGATTATAGAAATAATATTAAAAACAAATTGAAGTTCAGAACTTGTGTTTTTAAAGCTTGTGAAGTATGCTGATGTTATAACATATTTTCATATCATTTTTCATATCCTGTGAATAAAAACTATTCCATGAACCCAAAATATATAGTTATTTTTAATCAAACTGAGAAATCTTATGCATCCCAACACTGATGTGTGTTAGAATGCTGTTATCACTGTTTAATTATAAAATATCTTCGCAATTCTCTTGCAAGGATCGCAGTATCAAGTGTCTCATATTGTGCTGGCAGATCTTGTACAGAATTGAGTAAACTGCCTGTTGAGTAATTCTTTCTGAACATTACCCTTAAAAACTGGTAGTTCCAGTTCAGATATTATTGTAAACTATCTAATATGGTAGTAAATATTATTTAAAGCCATTTAAAAAATATTAAAGGAAATATGTGAAATCACTATTTTCTCCAGTGTCTTGGGTTATGGAACCAAAAAAAAAGAGTCTTCTATTTCATCTGTTGAAAGCAGTGGGGAAATGTTTGATTTATCTCTTGTAACTGTGGAGGGAGAAAGGCGGATGCTTTCTGATAATGGGTGGGGCAGTGTTTCTTATCTCTTTCACCACAGTCCTCCCTTGGGGGATAATGGGCCATTAAGGCTCACCAATGACATGACACATTTCATCATCCCAGTGTGAGATGCTTCACACAGTGGTGGGGGGGGCTACGGAGTTCCTACCTAGATAAAAACGGAGACTCAGGAACACCAGGCAGCCTGTTCTCCACTGGATTTCTCCAGAGGAAGATGGGACCCATTTCTCCACCACTGGACTTCTCTAAGGGATCATCTCTGCTCCACAGAACAGCATCTGGTGCTCCAGAAGGATTCATCTGGACTGCTTCTAACAGCCTGACCAACAGGGTGTCAGGTCACATCTCTGACTGTCATGGGTTTTCTAGAGTTTTTGGTTTTGTTTGCTTGTCTTTCTGTACTACTATATTTGTAATTTTTAAAATTCTTAGTAAAGAAAGAACTGCTATCCCTATTCCCAAAGCTTTGCCTGAAAGCCCTCAATTGCAAAATTATAATAATTTGGAGGAGGTGGGTTTACTTTCTCAATTCCAAGAAAAACTCCAGCTTTCCCTGGCAGATACCTGTCTCTCTAAACCAAGACATCCACAAAGGACAATTCTATAACAATTTTGAAATAAATACTATCAGCTACTTAATCCCAGACTTAAATATGTGATGTGAAAAGAAGGTAAATTACTTTGCATTGTTTGACTACTTTGGTACCTAAAAATAGCCATTCAATACCTTTTGTGAGTTTATTTTCTAACTGTAAAACTAATGAGGTAAAAATAGCTAAATCCATAACACGCTCACACATTATGGGTTGGGAAGGCCTCACTCTTAGTTCTAAAACCCAGATGTTTTGTTTAAGCAAAGTTCATAGAAGATAAATTTGTTTGAACTGAAAATAATAAAAACATTGTAAATTCAGGAAATCACACTGCTGCTCAGAAAATATTCTTTGGTATATGTTTAAGCTACAATGGGTTGAAAATTTCTCTTTGCCAACAGAGCCAGGATATCTGATCAAGAGAGATATCCATGGCCCTTTGCAAATAACTAACTTTGTGTCCCAGCTTACAACCTACATCAAGCAAGCAGAAAGAGATAAAAAGGTCCATGTGATTCTGGGGATAAACTATATGCATATCCTAGGTTATTAAACTACCAGCCTTGTTAGAAGCTACTATGTATCACGCAGGTAAAGGAGAGGGCAGGGCACTACTGCTCACAGGTCTATTGGCTGCTTTTCTGAAGACAGAACTCAGTTAAATTTTCATTCTTTTTTCTCTCAGGCTTCCTACCACACCCCATGCCTTCCCAAGGAAAAATTCAATAAGAGCTTCCTACCTGAGAAGGAAATTTGATGGATTTGTCAGCCATACCCTCTACTGTTCTCAGAATACAGGGGTATGTCTTCCCCAGCAAACAGCCAATTAATTTACAGGTCATTCCTGCACACGACCAGTTGATGGCAACCTCATTATATTGTCAAAATTTACAAGTCCAAATCTTTTACCCTCATTTTCCTGCAAGAGCAATATATAACAAGGACAATGTATAATAAATTACATTGGAAGAAAAGGAAGAAAAAAGGAAGAAAAATTGTATATTGTGTGGGCCTAAGGAGGCATGGAAAATTATAGTGATGTGAACCATATGAATGAGCTTACAGCAAATAAACTCCTACTCTATTTTTTTTCTCAAGTTGGAACAACTATTGTCTTCCAACTTACTCTGCAGCTAAAGGTACATGAATTGTTTCTACATGTCTGCAGTGCTCTCATTCTCTGATCCATTTGCATATTTTCTCTTCTAAGCCTCACCTTAACACCTTCTTTCTTTTAGATAGTGATTGACTTAGCCCTTAAAGTGTTTTGTGATAGAATGCTGTATAAAATGAAATTGTTTTGCACTACACCATGGAATTATAATTCAGATCAAAAACAGATGACTTGGTTTTCTTTTCAGATTGATTTATCTGTTATAAACAAGATGCATATGCTGAAGAATTAATTTGGGGCAGTAATAAAATAAATAAACTTACAAGAAAATTCACATATATGCCAGTAAGAGCAGAAGCTTTAGTCCTTCATGTTGGTATGTACTGATAAGCACATCCACAAGATATGAGACATTTGTTGAGGAGTCCTGCTTACTAGAGAAAAACAAAGAAAAACAGAAAAACAATTTTTGGATTTTGAATTTGATTCTTCAATGCAATGTTCAAATCAAAATGCTACAATATACTGATAAATACCCAATATAGTTCAGGAATTTATAATCTACTGAAACTCTCCTGTAAGTTTCATATATTATAGTGAGGACTGGTTTCCTTATAAAGCCCTCCAAGTTTAAGTCCTGTTTAACTCCTACTGTAAGTTCTCATCAAAACATGATTTTTTTTAGTCCCTTGAACATACACTTACCTGTTGATAAAGCTGTGGAAATTCAAAAATTTTTGAGAAATTCACTCCAAGGAAACATAGGGAGAAGTTAGGAGGAAAGGTCAGAATTGTACTGACCATGTTTCTGTGTAGGTCTAACTCTAAGTGTTTCAGACCTCATTAAGGTAGCACTGACATACAAAAATCCCTACAGCCTTAAAATATTGGGAAATGTTCAACTTTGGGAAGAAAAATTATGATGATCTCTTGGCCACTTGGAAGTCCTTATGCCCACACCACTTCAGAATGCAAGCTGTGTATTTCAATGGAAATAAGGTATTTATTTTTCATCAGATTCATCTCCTCTTGTAAAGTTGCCTTATGTGATCAGGGTTTGGGAAACCTTTAAGACTGCTGATATAAAACACTGATCAGATGTTTCTCTTCCACATTAACCAGTATGCACTTTCTGTATGAGCCCATAGAGTGTTGTTACATGCTGTTACACGTTATTATACGTGATCCATTTTCTGATCAGTCATTATCAAGAGCTCCTACACCTTTGTTGTCTGTGTGAAGGATTGGGTTTGAGAGCTCAGATAACAATTTCGGTTCATCTAAGATGATTTTCTTTTCCTCTGAGTCCTTTTACAGAAAGAAAATATTCTCCAGGTAACAAAGACTATGCTCCTGTTCATACTTAAGTAGTTCACCTGAGAAATAAGTTGCCAAAATTCAGTGCTGCTTTGTTGTGCAAACTCTTTTTAAGAAGGTAGAGCAAAACTAATGGAAATGACAAAAAAAAAAAAAAAAAAAAAAAAAAAAAAAAAAAAAAAAAAAGCAAAAAAAGAAATTAAAAAAAAGAAGAAATCCTGGAACTGCCTTGGGAAGAATAATCTCAAGACAAAGGAGATTTCAGGACAAACCTCTGCTGCACACCAAGCAGATAGAAATTATGCTTAGGAATATATAAAATTTTAAAACTTTTTTTTTTCACTGAGATTAATTTCCTTTTCAGTATATATAATCCTCCTCTGAAAGTGTAAAAAATATAATTGTATTGGGCTTATGAAAGAAGCTGGGGATCTGGAAGGGAAGCTCCAGGGGTGGCTTCTGTGAGAAGCTGCTTAAAGCTTCCCCCATGTCTGAGAGAGCCAATGCCAGCTGACTTTGCCAATGGCCAAGACCATCAGTGACAATGACAGCACCTCTGGCATAATGTATTTAAGAAGGGGAAAAAACTACTTGGAATAACAGCAGTGTAGAGAAAAATGAGAATATGTGAGATAAACACATATGCACCCACCTAGGTCAGTGAGGAAGAAGCAAGAGGAGTACTCCAGGTGCTGGAGCTGAGATCCTCCTGCAGCCCTTGGTAGAGACCAAGGTGAGGCAGCCATGCCCCAGCAGCCCATGGAGGTCCATGATGGATCAGATGATCCACCTGCAGTCCCTGAAGGATCCCATGTTGGAACAGCTGGGTGTCTGAAGGAGGCTGTGATCCCATGAGAAGACTAAACTGGAGCAGGCTTCTAGAAGGACACATGGAGAAGTCTGTTTCTGAAGGACTGCAACCCTGGGCAGTCCCCACACCGAATCAGTTAATGAACACAGGCAGACTGTCAGAAGGACCTGTGCAGGAGAAGTTCATGGAGAACTGTCTCCCAAGGGATTAATTGTATGGTGGATCAGGGAAAGAGTTTGAGGAGTCCTTCCAGAAAGGAGGAAGGAGTGGCAGACACAATATGTGATGAACTGTTCAGAGCCCCATTCCCTGTTCCCCTGTGCTGCTGGGAGGGAGAAGGCAGATAAAATGGTGAGTGATGTCTAGGTCAGGAAGAAGGGAGCTGTGGGTAGAAGGTCTTTTTCAAGATTTGTTTTGATTTCTCATTACTGTGATTTATTGGTCATAAATTTAAATGATTTCCACAGGTCAAATCTGTTTTGCCTGTAACAGTTATTCTGAGTGATTTCTCCCTCACCTTATCTAGATCCATAAGCCTTTACTTTTATGTTTTGTCTCCCCTGTCCAGCTGAGAAGAGGAGCAACAGAGCATCTGTGGGAGCACCTGGAAACCATTCAATAATGTTGCAGTATTTCTCCATTTATGTTTATGGAAATAATCTGCTGAATTTAACTTCAGTACATAGGTAATTTCACACTTAAGGAACTACAGTCCATAGGGGCTCTGACTAAGATAAAGAGTGCTCCCAGGGAACAGATAAAGTGGCTGAGGTATACCAAACTTCCCCCTCTGGGATGTGAGCAATATTTTTGGACTCATAGAAAGCCACATAGAGAAGATCAGAACTGTCTCTGTTATGAATTTGGTCAAGGGAAAACTCTAGTGTCAATTGAGTAATTCTGCAGGGGAAGATGAAAATAGAGTAAAACGGGAAATAGAGCATTGTCAATCTCAATAATCAGTAAATCTGATATTTTGAAACAATTTTCATTAACACTAGTATTGATGCCAATGCAAATTAGCCCCTGTTATTCAGATTAACTTACATTCTCCTAGACATCATCATAATCTTACACTCACCATGTCTTAATTATTTTTCTTTCTACAGTCTGATCACTGAGGTAATTTCAGCTTTATCTACAGACTTGAAACTAGACTTTCAAGTCTACAGACTTGAAATTTTAACAATCTTAGAAAACACTTGAAGAAGCAAGACTAATAGATTTCAAATGACATTATGACTATTACTGACAACGAAAACAATTTTTTTCAGTGTATGGCCTGGAGAAACATCCTCTCATGACAGAAGGACAGCAACAATATTTAATCCCAAATGTAAAACTGAATAGGATTTGAAGACTAAAATGGTTCTCAAAAGAAGCTATAGGGTGTCTCTGCTTTTACATTGGAAACAAGCATGATAGTTATGACACAGCAGGCCAAATCATCATAGAAATCAACCAAGCCATTTTTTCTGCATCTTACATTTGTCATTGAACATTCTAAAATCCTGCTGCAGTCTCCATGTTTTAAGTAATAAAAGATGACAGCTGCTATTATGTTTTCAAAGTTGTTTCCCATTTTTCTGCTGATACCAGAAACAAAAATGCCAAAATCCTTTTTTGTTCAGGACATCATAGGTTTGACCTGTAGTGATAAAGCTAATGTTGCTGAAATTCAATCTGCTTGTGTTTTACAGATATTAGCAGTTTAGAACTTTGAAAGATTTATTTAAATGTATTCAAGTACAATCTTTCCCATTCATTTGAATCACTGTAAGATTAATGTTTGACACAGAGGAATACACTTTTAGGAAAATCAACCTATTCTTTTTTATGGTAGGTTTTAAACAAAGAGTTTTACTCCTAATGGAGTACGTGGTTGCAATTTCATATGCTTAAATATTTTCTACAGGTGTCACTTCTGGAAAGCATGAAAACCTAACAACTACTACAACAAAGAAAAACTAAAAAATCCAATAACAGCAACAACAACAAAAACAGAAACAAAACCAAAACAAACAAACAAAAAACCCCCATCAAAAACAACAACAAAAAAACCACAAACCACCCAAAACAACCAATGCTTCAATGGCATGGAAAACAATAGGCTTTCATTTCTCCTCATTTCTGTGCCCTGAGACATTACAGAATCATCTCAGGAAAGACCTTTGAGATCATTGAGTCCAACCCATGATCAAACACCACCATATCGACTATACCGTGACACTGAGTGCCGCGTTTGTCTTTCCCTAAACACCTCCAGGGACACTGATTCCACCACCTCCCTGGGCAGCCCATTCCGACACTCAAAAACTGTTTCAGTGAAGAACTCCCTCCTAATGCTCAAACTAAACTTATCCTGGTGCAGTCTAAGACTGGGTCCTCTCATCCTGTTGCTGATTGCCTGGGAGAAGAGGCTGACCCTCACCTGGCTACACCTTCCTTTCAGGTAAGCATAGAATTATAAGATCATCCTGAGCCTCATCAATTGCTGCAGCTACCAGTAAGAACTCATAAAATACAATATATGATGGGACATTTGAGATTTCAGTTTTAGTAACTCTTCTTCATTTCTGTGCTTACAAATAATTCAATTTGAATTTCTTCCATTTTTCCTAGAACATTTTCCTTCTGTGCAATGCAAATATCACTAATTCAGGGTTCAATCTTGTGATATGAAAGGGAAAACAGAAAAAGTCATCTGTTCATCTCACAGCTTTTTATTTGGTTTCTATTTGATGTGGACAGAAGTGGAGAAGAGATTTTATTTTTAATTTCATTACTAACATCACTTCCTGTGAGGCACATACTCTTCTGTCTGTAGTGATCCATGAATGGTGAGATATTTCCTCACATAGTTGTAACTCATAATACAAGAGGAGCTTTTCTGTTGTAGTTACACTATCTTGCTAACTTAAGCTTTCCCTACAAATCTATTACAGAAAAAGTGATTTTAGAAAATATTGACTTCATATGTAAATATCCTAATTTTAGCTATACATGAGTTTATCCATTAAAATTTTAACAATCTTTTTAGCATACCTTCACTAAGTCAAGACTGTGTTGTTTTCTGTTTGTGGAAAATTGCTCATGTCATTAAGAGGAAAAGAGTAACAAATAAACTGAAAAATATTAAGGCAAATGCAGAACTCAAAATTATATACAGTTTAATACTATAGCTCTTGGCTAACATCACTTCATTGCTCTCATGTTGGGAATGCAGTGAAATTCAATCAGACATGACTGGATACAAATTTGTAGAGACCTTTATTTAATGGTTATCAAATTTTAACAGAAGGTTTTCTTAAAATCTATTTTAGAATGTCATACCCTGAAGCTAGGGATTACAGACAAATTGCTGTCTGTGAGACTATATTTGATACATTAAAGAGTATGAATATGAATCCAAGAAAAATCTCACAGGAAATTCCAAACTTTGGGATTAACTGTGCATTTTTTGAATTTCCAGTTATATTTTCATAGCAAACTGCATGTTCTATGTATTAGCTTATAAAATTGAGTTGATCAATAAATATTTTTCAGATGCTGCTTTAACTTACAATGATTATAGAATTATGGACAGAAACTGTGTGTCATACTTTGAAACTGAAATTTATAGATTTGCTTATCTTTTTTGAAAATATGACAAGGTAGATTCTGGAAGATATTCAATATATGAAGCAGTGTAGTTTTTAAGATAGAAGACTGCTAGGCATTTTTTGCCTTTTTTTAACATTTGCATTTGTGTATTCATTTGCAAGTCTCATTGAGTATAAAAAGTCAGGTATACAGATCTCCTCTAAAGAACATTTGTAATAAATTTCTAATGTGAACTTTTTAAGGCAGCAGTCATATTCAAGTCCACTCTTACCCAGCTCTTGGAGGACCCAAGGTTTCAGGGCATCTGGCATTTTTTTTTCTTTTTGGTTACAAGCTTAATTTCAAGTGGAATTCCAACTCTGAATTCCTCTGTTTTACAACACTGCAAAAGGAATAAAAGTGACTAAGCAGGACTTAGCAGGTTTGCAGAGCCAAAGGTATTGAAACTTCATTGTTAATTTAAAATGAAAGGTGGCATCAAAAGCAATGAATTAGTGCATGTCACTACTTAGCAGTAAATCATTTGATTTATTTCACACTCACAAGGCAAATGAAGCTCCATTTCAGAACTACTGCAACACATATTGGTATTTCTGCTATTCCCAGCTCTCTGAAGAAATAAACCTTCTAAATCAGCACTTGGCTATCCAACCATTACATGTAGAATGTTTGTAAGACTTAGAAGTCATCACTTGTTTGAAAGAAGGGTCTTCATTATAAAACAGATCTCCTGCTACTTCAGCATTTCAATATAATAAAGCTTCAATGCATATTTAAGTTTGTGTCTTCTCAAGCAATAAAAATCAAACTAAGTCTTTTAAGTAAATGTTCTGTTTTCCTTGGGTTCCTTCCTTTATATCACATTCCCAGTTATTACCATTCTAACAGACATTCATGGGACCAATCAAAATTAGCATTTTGTAAGGAATTAGTATTATAGAGTTAATTTTCAGATATATGTGAGAGACTGAAATGGTAAGGTTTAAGACTCAAGTAATCAACCTTTTGCAAAAGCAGGAAGTGCTTTGCTGAGGCCAGGTTTGCAGCCCCCCATCCGAGGGGGAGGAGAGGAGTTTTTTGGATGTGAAGTGACGAAACCTCTGATCTGCATAAAAACTGCCCCGGTGCAGACAGGGTGTGCATTCACCACTGAAGGACAACAAAACTACTTTTGTTTAGATAAACTGGTTGAGCCCTGCAATATTGTGTCCCTGAGAAACTGGGACTGATGGCATTTGAGCCAGACAAGAAAAAAGGCTGGTAAGAACCTGGTGGGATAATTTTTTTATCCCATTGTGGCAATGTCCTCCCTCCCGACTCCCTGGGGGATGCATCACATATTCACATGTAAGACTGAAGGTATTCATCCCATTCATCCTTTCGGATAAGATAGAACTGGATCAACTATGCAAATCTAAGAGGCAGGTGTCATGTCTTAAAAAGGATCATAAACCATCAAATACTCCCAAAGTGCCCCCAGACTCATTTCTGAGATGATCCACCAGAGGACTGTGCATGATGTACAGTGTTACATCAGACACTATGAAACTCCCACAGTAGGGGAGTACCTTGGCATTCCCACCTGAACCTGAGTGCATATTACCCACAGAACTTTATATTTTCTGGGGCTCCCTCGATCCCTGATGGATCAAGACTGTGACCACCACATTGACCAATGGACATTTAAATTGCAACAATCAAGTCTTACTGCTAGATCCCAGGGGTGGTGGTATCTTTCCATTGTCTACTCTTAACCATTCTTTCTCTTTCTTTTCCTCATATATTGTTATATTTCTATAGATAATAACCAAACAATATTTCCTTTCAAATATGCATATATTTGTGTGTGTGTGTGTGTGTGTGTGTGTGTGTGTGTGTGTGTGTGTATGTATATATATATTTGTAAACACCATTTTGTGTTGTTTCACTCTAATCTGTCCTAAGGGATTGAATAATCAAACCTTGGTTACCCCACCTCTGGGGCAGGTCATATCAATGTGTCAAAGAGCTTATAGTGTTCACTGGCCTGTGACAATTTCCTTCCATTAGCAAAGCCACCCATGAAACTACTCTCTCAAGTTCTTTAGAAATAGAGTACTTTAAGGAGAAGAGTGAAATATGGGTCTAGACAACCTCAGAGTAACTTAAGACTCATTTAAAATTTCTTAAAATATCCATAACTAATGTATAGTTAAACCCAGCCTTACTACCAATACTACATTTGTACCATTATTATTTTAATACCATTACAAAAATTAAATCTATATCATAATTTGTGGCAACATAAATTGAAAGGTTTTAAAAAATCCTTTTCTAAATTAACTGCTGTAATGACTCAATATTTCCTACATAGCCATGTTTTTATCACCAGCTCTGAGAAAGTGAAATCTGCACATGCAATCATTTTGCAGGTTTTTTCTCTCTTCTCTTTGCCAGTCCTTGTTTCTCTGAAACATGAAATGGTATATATCATTTTAGTTGGAAGTGAAAACTTTAGGAAAAAACCCACATGAAACTATTTCAAGAATTCCAAATCATCGTATCATAATTTGGAACGGATTTCTTCCTCATTTTAGGTCCAGGACACCACTAAAAGGCACACTATCACATGTAATACAGATCAAATTAAAATTAATCCAGGCATTTGAGTTAGCTTTGTCAGTACAGGCATTTCTTCTTCCTCCCTGGCAGGCTGTGGACCCACAGACTGCTGGAAAGGTCAGAATTATGATGAAGCCTGTGGTGGTGGGTTTTTTATTAAGTTATTGTTAAGTTATTATCCCAGTGGTTTGTTTGTTCCTGTTAACCCTCTGCTGGTTTGGTTTTATTCCAGTTGTTCCCCTTCCCTTTTCCAGTTACCACTCACCCTCCAGGCACACCTGCTGCTTTATTCACCGAGTGTCCATCTCCCCAAACCCTGCCCCTATTTCCAGATAAATTCTGATCAGTCCTAAACCCCGCCTGGGAAATCCCAGTTTCTTTGATACCTCGTTGGTGTACGTGACCCTTTCCACACCCCTTCCCTTCCCTATAGGCTGTTAAGCTGTGGGTCTCTCCCCACTCCCCCTCCCTGTTGTATCCCTGGTTGGCTGGAAATCTGTAACTGCCCCTTGTTCCTTCCTCAGTTAAAAGGCAGCATAAGGGCGGGCTTTTCAGTTTCTGCCATGGCCCTTTGGGGAATAAATCCTTTGGGAAGCACACAGGGGAACCCTCTCTCTGTCCTTTGCTCCGATCCAAGATGCATCACGTCTGAGAGCTGTGGAGAGCAGGCCACTCTGCTCAGCACTGCTGCCCAAGCCCGGGAAACAGCGAGTGTGGGAGCGGCCACTCTGGGCACAAGGGCCAGGACGTGTGGGCTAGCCAGGCAAATCCAGCCCATCGTGTCAGAAGCCAGATAAACATTCACCTCCATGCAAAACAGCTCTGCCATTGCTAGCTCAGGCTGCATCCAATGCCAACTTGACAATACTACTGCAGCCATTCTAATGCTACAACCAAAACTTTCTTACCCAAAAGCTGTAATGTTACTTAAAAATCAGGATGTTCCATCTGGAACTTGTCTCCTGAACAGTTCCTACATGCATTCATAAATTGAGGAATAATATGAATTTACTATCACAATTAAAACGCATATATATATTTTAAGTGGAGCAAATAAAACTCAGTTTGAGGTATCACTTAATGCATAACACAGCTGGTGATAACAGACATTTGTTCTCCACAATAGAGGAAGCAGAAATAGTATTGAGACTTTTAAGACTCAGCAGAAGCTGGTTAGCATCCACCAGTAAAATTTCCAACAGATTTTGTCAGCAAATAGCCTTCTCAGACCTACCCTAGCACTCAATAAAACTTAGCAACATATATAGAAACATAGAATGGTTTGGGTTGGAAGGGACATTAATGATAGTCTAGTTCCAGCCTCCTGCCATGTGCAGGGACATCTTTCACTAAAACAGGTTTCTGGATGGAGCTTGGTCTGGAATGTCTCCAAAGATGGGGCATCCACAGCTTCTCTGAGCAACCTGTTCCACTGCTTCAACATTTTCACAGCAAAGAATTTCCTCCTACTGTGTAATCTAAGCCTCTTTTAGGATGTATCCCTCCCTCCTCATTTGTGCATTACATGCTTTTGTAAGCAGTCCCTCTCTGTCTTTTTTTTAGGCTGACAATTAGATCACCCCAAAGCCTTCTCCTTTCTAGAATGAAAAATCTTGACACTCTCAGCCTTTTCTCAATTTGAGAGGTGCTCCACCCCTCTAATCAGGTTGATGGCTCCCTCAGGACTCACCTCAGCAGCTCCATGGTTTTCTTGGGTGAGGAGCAGTAGAGCTGGATGCAGTGCTACAGGTGGGATCTCATGAGAAAGGAGTAGAGGGGAAGAATCACGTCCCTTGACCTGCTGCCCATGCTGCTTTTGATGCAGCCCAGGACATGCTTGGCTTTCTGGGCTGCAAGTGCACGTTGCCAGCTCATGTCCAGCTTTTCACAGAGCAGCAACCCCAAGTCCTTCTCAGAATGGTTGCTCCCAATCTGTTCATTCCCCAGCCTGGATTGATGCCTGGGGTTTGTGCCAACCCAGGTGCAGCACCTTGTACTCAGTTTTATTAAAATTTATGAGATTCCCATGGGCCACTCCCATGAGCTTTTCCAGGTTCCCCTGGATGAGATCCTGTCCTTAAGGTGCATATGCAATATAGTGACTCTACAAAATATTTGCAATAAAAAGCTGGGACTAGGAACCACTTGTGTGTACATAAGATGGCGATTAAAGGCTGTAGAAGCAGAAAAACAGCCCAATGAACTAGAAAGAAAACAAGGGACTTGCCAAACA
The DNA here is from genome assembly GCA_013401135.1 of Cettia cetti. Classification (NCBI taxonomy): domain Eukaryota; kingdom Metazoa; phylum Chordata; class Aves; order Passeriformes; family Sylviidae; genus Cettia; species Cettia cetti. The sequence continues at coordinate 79,706 of VZUI01048218.1, read as the reverse complement.
AGAAGTAGGGGACTGGAGGATTTGGTGGGCAAGGAGACAGGATGTCTACATGGGTGGGGGAACATTGGATAGATTGAGACAGTGGAAAGAGATCTCTCAGTATTCAATTTCTAAGGATTAATCAAAGGTTGTAAAAAGTTGGATGAAAGCTTTTTAGATTTTTCCCAAGGTCCCTATTATTTGGAACTGCACTCATTTCTTAGCTTCTAGTTCCCCCAAGTTAATGTGCCAAGTTTCTGTCCCTGGAGAGAATCTATTTTCTATCTGAAGCAATATATGTTCTTTGGCTACAATAATTGCTTTAGAGAGTCTGGCTTTCCACAACTTAGAGACCTTCCAAAAGGCTGGGATATATCCCAAAACAAGGTTCTAGGAAGTATTATAATATTCATCTACTTACCATTATCAGATTTATCTTTTACCTTATTTTAGCCAAGACAGTTGAAGTCTGTAACAGTGCCAAAATATCTTGGTAATCCACAACTCCAACATGTCTGCTTTGGCAGAGTATTTGTGGGACAAGTGCTTGGGCCAGTCTTATCATAATCAATAATAAAGGTTTTAATGTCTTTCACTATGTTTTCCCACAGGAAGGTTAAGATATTGTTCACAAATCAGTCTGAGGACTGGCACCCGGCTGCTTGCAGCTGCTGGCTTGAACCTGATACATCTTTTTCACATCAAAGCAATATTGTTTATTGCTATCCTCTTTCCTGAATTAAAACAAAACATATCAAAACAAAAAAAAAAAAAAAAAATCCCAAATCCTTAAGGATATGTTCTTCAGGTTCAGTGGGTTAGATTATAGATATATCTATACAGCCTATGCATATTGATCAGGGTTAATACTACATTGGCTGAAATGCAGCCTCCAAAATTAACTGAAAGACAAAATGTATCTTCTTATCTTGATTTTCCAGTACACTGGACTAATTATTTCCAGTTCTTACAGTTAACTTCCAAGAAGAGATTATTTATCAGTTTATGCCTAAGTGGTATATGTTCTTTCCTAAGAGGCTTTGCAGGATGCATCAAGCAGTTTAAGTTGCAGTAGGCTAATCCAAACCACTCCATAATAAGGGGCAAAGCCTCATTCCTGCAGTGGAAGTTAAGCAGTGCTGGATTATGAAGGTTTTTTCCCAGAGAAAAAATGGAGTTTGTTTGAAAGAGCTGCAAAATAGGCACACAGATCAGACGAATTCTGCACGTGTTCAAAAATTATTTTTTTCCTCTCATCTGTCTGCAAGAGAAATACTTAAAATCAAGTTAATTTTTCCAGAGTCATACAGATGAATGATAAACAGGAGACCTCTTAGGACATGCAGAGTTAGAGAAGGCATTTTCATTTTGATAACATTAATTTTGTCCTAGAGGCTGATGGTAAGGTCCCTCCATCTGCCAAGATCTCTGAGATGTACTCTAAATTAATTTTGAGCAGATTTTCCATCTCACTGAAGATAAGCACTAAAGGAATGTCATTAAGATTGTAAAATCAATTATGCAAAAGGCAGAAAATGCCAAAAAAATTAAACTGCATATCCAGAAGTGTCTGGAATAGAGAACAACCTTAATCTAGTCCATTGTGCATTCCTAAATTTCCACCAGCCTTGATAAGGACAATTATTGATTTGTATCTTTAAGAAACAAAGAACTGAGTGCAGTATCTGACAACCGGATTTGTTATTCATATACCAATCTGTAAAAAGCAAAAGAGATTTTGCCTACCACAGACTGTAATGACTGATTTGCTAAAGAGGGTTTAAGGACCCATCTTTTCTTCTTTCCCTGCAGTTTTTGCTACACAACATCTCAAAGTCCTTCCCTGTTTTCTTTCATTGACATATTTTTGCTTTAAATTAGTTAGTTAGTATATTTAAGTTTATTTCTTTCTTGTGCACTCGTAAAAAAAAAGAAACCAGCAAAGAGAAAAAGAAATACTCTGTTAAGATTTTTCATCTGGTTATTAAATTAAATTTAAAACTTTGCTTATACCTGCTGTTATATTGACTAGGGAGAGTCCCAAGATTATTTCATTTATAAATATCTTCTCTCTTCACTTAATATTTCTAATTTAACTCAGGATAATATATGTTTAAAAGGTTGATTTAAGTTTTCTTTGCTGACCAGAAGAGGTTCTGTTAGGTTTTATATACTTTTTTTAATCAAGAAAATGATCAGAACATGTAACAAGATACAAACAACCTGAGCCATCTCCTGAGAAACTACAATACAGGTATATATACAGCTTTGGCATATACAGTAAGACCTTTAGTTAAGTGTTTATATGTTAAATTCTCTGGCCAGTTAATCTATTAATAGGCTTTCCTTGGGTTATTCCTAACTTCCTCTTACTTCTCTTAGGTAGGAGCTATTCAGCACCTTTCTTATTTTGGTAAATGGCAAATGAAGGTACAGAGATTAATCCAACTGTATCTGAAAGTGAGTGCAGGTACTCTGAGATCCTTGAAATCTGAGTCTTCAATAAAATTATGCTGAATTTATTATTACTGAAAGCATATAAACTTAAGTATTGACCCACATCAATTTCCTTCAATGATTTTTCCCAATTATGGTATTCAGTGTTAAGTCATAGTGTATTTTCTCCTTATTTTCAAGTGGAAGATCAGAAATACCCAGTTAGTCAGACAGTGGGATATGAAATCAGCCTATAAGTTTTCTGTTCTCTTTTCATGATCAGCTAACTACACTTCTAAATTTGTATATCTCAGTAAAGCACCTACATTTACTATGAAAAAAATCAGTCCTCAATGCTATTATCAAAATAGTTCATGTCCTTTTTAAAGGAAAAAAGTTGTATGGGACCTCATACCTATGAAAGATACTTTGGTAATTGTTCTGTCTTCCAGTCCCTGGTGTGGGTTTCTGTTTGTTTGTTTTGTTCTGTTTTATTTTGTTTTTCAAATAGATTTGTTGTATTAACCAAATATGAACTCTGTTTGCACTTTAAGCTACTGACAGAGCAGGGTCAAAGCATCCTCAATTAGAGCATCCCAGCCTGGAGTTTCACACTAATCAAAATCAGTCAAACTCGAGTGAATATCTGCCATGTTTTGCAGAGATGCTATGCAAGGCAGTGATGTTCTGTTAAACCAGCAACCACACAATTGATTAGGACCTACAAAGGCAGGGTGAGGCCAGGGTGGGGGCTGCAGAATTAAATACCCAGTGCATGGGAGAGAGCTGTTCCAGAGGACCCTCAGGAATGAGCATGGCCAGTGTTCTCTCTGCTCTTTAGAGAGGACATGAGTGTTTAGAGCTCTGTGACCTTTACATGTTCTAGTGTGCAGGAATGAACTGGGTCCATCACATTTCACACTTAATAGTCTGTAAATCTGATCCATGAGGCTACAGATAAACTATTGAAATTTGTATCTTGGACAGCAAATATTAACTAGATATGGTTTCACAAGAATTAACTGAAATATTTAATTGACAGCGACTTGAAAAAATCTGCAGTTATTTAACTGTATGAATTACTCATGCACTCTCCCTGAGAAGATCAAAGAAAAATATTCTAGTCCTTATTTGTGTGACTAGAACACTCAGGCAAGGTCAGAATAGCAGGCATTGCATTTTGTACAATTTGGTAATTAGAGCTGTTTTGAGGGGAGGTGAGAAACCTGACTTGAACTTGACTCAAGCAGAGTAGCAGTTCAGATCTCACATTATTCAGCATTATCCAAAACAGAAGGCCCTGATTCAGGGCTCTTTTATCTGTCTTTTAGCACCCTACCCATACTGACAACAGAATAAATCTAACTTTTGAAATCTCAGAATATTCTCAAAAACTAAATTCTTTTTCATATCTTTTTAATTAAGCCCATATTTAAATCTTCTTTCAGATTACAACTTACAAAATATGGAGTGAATACCAGAACCCAAAATTTTAATGTTGATTCAGTTAAAAATGTATCTATTTTGTAGTACCCCATCCATCAATATCAATGTTTATCACATTAGTAACTAATGATATGGCAGTAGTGCAGCTCTAGCTAGAACATTGCGTTACATTCTGGAAGTGATTTATCAGAAAGATGCACAAACAGGAGTGAGTTTGGAGAACAGCAACCAAAATCATTATGGAGAAAAAAGGAGTCACCAAATAAGCCTAAAATTTTAGACAGCAGTCTGTTATTATTTACAAACTTCAGACAATTAGCCACATTTTTAGTATCACATAATTTTTATTATGTTCACACTAGTTTAGTGCAATAGCAGATGACAGCATTTTGCAGAAACCTGATATAAAAAAAATAGCAATGGAGTGAAAATATTTACTGAAATTTAGTGATGTGAATATGATTTGTCTTCCTTTGGCTTGTTATCTTTTCACTTACCTGCAGAAATTTCTGACTTTCATTTCTTTACTCTGTGTACCTAAGCACTTCCACAGAAACTGAAATGTGAAATTAATTCCTTTTCCATTGTAGCAGTTGCCAATGCAGATTTCCTGAGAGCTGCCTGCTAAAGTATAATCTTTGTCATAGGAAAGTTAAGGCTGGAAGAAATTTTTAGTTCGATCCCTTATTTTAAGAGAGGGGCAGCTTAAAACCTTCTACCTATGGAGATCCCATATCCTTCTCAGCCAACCTTTCAGCTCAGCAATAAGATATCCAAAATATTGTCTTTAATTTTAGGAACTCTAACTCAATTTCTCAATTGACTCTCAGTATATTTTAAGTTTTATTTCTTTCATTTTCCATTTATAAACATAGATAACATTGATCATAATATTGATTTTTTTGCTTTAAGACTTTTTTCCAAACTTGTATGTTCTTAAAAACCAGAAAAACCACTTAATTTACTGGCTGGCTAGAGAGAACTAGGAACAAATAACTAATGGATTTAATTTTTATTTAGTATGTTCTTCTTACCCAATTACCTTCAACTTTTATGCCTTTTTGGCTTGTTCTAGTTTAAATATATACTCAGTTTCATCATGCTTATGAGTCTACAAAAATACTGGCAAGTCAATCTTTCTTTTAGCTGCAAGTCTGTTTTAGCCTCTGGCAAGTCAATCTTTCTTTTAGCTGCAAGTCTGTTTTAGCCTCTGCCTGATTTTCATTGTGTTGTTGGGCACTTGAAGAAACTCTTACAACTTGCTGCAGAATAGCATGTACTTTTTGCTGTCTTGTAATTGGTATTTATATTTTAGAACAAATGACTTAGTAAAACTGGTTGTGAAGAAAGGTTAGATAATTAGCTAATTAAAATTTTCTGTGATGTCTGGTCTTGCTTATCAGTTTCTTAATTAAAAAAGGACAAAATGAGATGTCACAAAAACCGTACAGAAATAGAGGAACAGCTCAAATTTGGGTACTAGAGAATTTTTAAAAAGAAGTTATGGTAAAACATCAATGTTTAACCTATAGAACTGGAGAAAAAGCTGTGTGTCCTTCAATTTTAGAGAGTGACACAATTAGAAAATCTCTGTAGGCTTATTTAGATATTGTACATCTAGCACAACTGTGAACCAAGCACGATGTGGTACAATACTGAGCTTGCACAGAGCCTGAAAAAAGACTCTGAGAACCTTGACTGTGAACATTTGGATATGTAAACATCACAAGAATGCAGTCTTTCTTCAAAATTCCTAGACCTGAGCAAACTGGAGATCAGGAGTAGAGTAGGACACTTGAGATCATTATTCTGGGTACCAGAAATGATGGTTAAGTGAAAATTTGATTTTTTAAATTTGCTTTGAATAAATAAAAAACAATGATACAAAGCCTATAAAATGGAACTACTGATGCTGATTGTAGATTATAACTTCCTGGTGCATGCAAGAAGGGAAAAAAGATTTTTATGTAACAAGAGCATAAAAAAACATACTAACAAACATACTCTTCATTGCCAAAAATAAGTTTTTCAGGAAACATCCACTGATGGAAAGATTGCATTGAATTTTTTTTTTTTTGTGAAATATAAGACTTGAAAAATAAATGTTTTCACTTTGCAGTAGAAAGTATAGGATGTAAATTTGCACTTTTTTTTTTTTCAAAGATTTAAAGTTTGTTTGTGCTGCAAAAGGTAAGTGTGTGAAATGCAGAAAAATCTCAGAGCATTTTGAAAGAATTGGCCCTCAGGATGGCCTGAAGGTTGTTGAACTGAAAGTTAACAGGTAACAGATGCTGACTGTGAGGGAGATGTAAACAGTAGAGATGCCCTGATTTAAAACAGCAACCTGATGGACTTATCTCTGTCAGACTCTTGATATTTCTTTCCCCTTCATATCTCTAGAATGCTAATTTTGTGGCAGTTTCATTGCTTTAGAGACAAAAAAAAAAGAGTACATATCTTTTTATCTATGCTTGATATTCTTGCATATATATAAGTTTTTATGAGCTATCCCTTCCCAAATTCTTTTTCTGCTGGGTGCTGTTACTCTGTGTGTGCTTGTTTGTGTAGATAAATTGCTTATTTTCTTAGACAAAATGAAAAAAAACCAGAATGGTAAAAGAGAGAAATAGTTTCTCCTTGCATTTACCATATATCCCTATGTGAACAATTGCATTATTTCTACAACAGCAGGATGAAGAATTTTTCAATGAGATATTATTTGGAGGAACCATTCCAGTGAATAAGTGTACTATAGAAATCCTCCACATGTATCATAGATCCTGAAATGGGTAAAAACCCCAAAGATAGAGGCTGCTACAGTTAAATGGTGAATCAAAGGAGAAAGAAGAAAAATATTAATCTGAAAATAATAATAAATATATAAAAGAAAACTCTGTAGGAAATGTTGAAGTGCAAAATTGGACCACCTAGGAATCTGTCTGAATCCAGATGTGCACATTATAGTACAAGTAGTGAAATTATGCATTTCTATTAAGAGAGACAAACTAAATATTTCAATGGAAATGAAAATCAGGGGATATAACATTTGCAGTAACACTAGAAAAGGTACTTTGAATTATCAAGTTATAAACTCTTTAAAATTATTATTTCCCACTGGGTACTTCAGTGAATTGAAGGGAAGGAGAAGAAATCTCTGACTCGAATTTTAACAAGAGGCAACTTGCACATCTATCTCTTATCAATAAGGAATGTGACAGAGATGAGGTCCTCCAGAATTTCCTTTCCGTGCAATTTGACAATGACTAAAACTGTTTCCCTTTGTTATATTTTAGCTCTATGAATACTCAGTGATAAATAAAATAGTTGAATTTGAATTTTAATTAAATATTTTTACCACTTATATTGCCAGCAGATACTATATCTACAAAACCTGGGGTAGATTATTAGTTTAATTAATAAATGAGGCAGAAAATAAAGGATGATATTAAAATCTTATGAAACCAGAGACATTATACAAAAACATATAATGACATTTTGTTTATCACTCTACATTATACTAAATAATGGCTACATCTAAAGCCAGTTGTAAAGCTAAAAAATAAATAATATTCAGCTGTTTCTATCTGACCAGCAGAAATCAATTTGTCTTCCATACTGAAGTTAAGTTTAAAAAACACCAGTAAATCCAATTGTGATTTAATATTAGGAAGGAAATTAGAGTTTTATTGTAGAAAAATGTATCTCCGAGGCAGAACAAAGATAAAAAAGAAAAAAGATGACAAATTCAAATGTCACTGAAGCTAACAGAGAAGGGTAATATCAACATTCATAAATATTTTACATTTAGTTAGAGGAATCAATTTAAACGATTTACATCCTAAATTTTGTATCAATGTGTGATGTCAGTTAATCACATATGTATATTTTTTATTTTCTGTTACAGTACTAACATATTATTATAACTGGAAAGTATATAATGAAAAATTTCTCTGAAGAATTGCACCCTAGAACAGAGAGACATAAAAAAATCCCTATTATTGAGATATGTTCCCAATACTCCCTGTTTTATCATTTTATCACAACTTATCTTGGCTGGAGATAAAGAGTAAAATGTCAGGAAAGCCTAAAATACTTTTAAATACTCATTCACTGAGGTTGCCTGTGTCTCATCAGATTCTTTTAGGTACATGTGTAAGTGAATCCGGGAATCATAGTCTCTAAAAACTATCTTTAAAGTATGCAGGGTTATTTGAAATCAGGCCTATGGCCACACAGAGCATAATTTTCCTACTCTACATTTTCACAGCTGGCAGAATTAGTATCCAAGTACTGAAAAATATTTTCACAGTTCTGTTTCCCAAGAAAGAAAGAGGAAAGTTATGCCTTGGATTCCAGGAAAAGTTTCAAATTAAAAAAGCCCCAAACATTTAGTTATGGGGTTTTGTGTGTGTGGTCCCATCTGAAAAATTCTGTAGTTGCTGCCTGATCTGTGATTCAGTAGAAGCAGCCTTTTGTTTCTCTTGTAATATTCAGTGAGCAAAAGATTCAGGCAAAGATGTCTCATGTAGTACTCTGCTTCTTTCAAGGTGATGCCCATGCACAATAACTAGGCCAGTCTTCAAGGTGTCTAAGAGCTCCCCCACGATTAATGCCTGCAGTTCACATTCCCTTGGCAAGCTCTATGAGGAGCCTGAAATGGCTCCTAACTTAGAAATATCTCCCTCTTTGCTGCAAAATATTTATGCATTTAATTCTTTCAATACAGAATTACAATTGCAATGAAGTCCAAACTCTCCATATAATTGCCAAATAGCAAAGCTTCTACCATTCCCACCAGTGAAATTTTTCTTATGCTGATACAGCAGGGAAAATACTAGCTAAGTCTATGTAAAATATCAAGGCAAATAGAAAAAAAATACCAAGCTGTGAGTTCCAGTTGACAGAAGCAGATTTCCAGGAGGTTGAACTACGTACTCACTTCCATGGCATACTAGGAAGGAAATCTTTTTTGGTTTACTTGATCCTTGGTTTTCCTCTTTCCCATAACAACTATGGGCAAAGCTGTACTTTTAATATTATACCAGGGAGAAGATTTTGGAGATTTACAGCTACTTTAGCATCTGTGAGTCAATCCAGATGAGAGAACGATTTGTTTGCATCCATGACATGTGCATTTCTGTATTTACAATGTCATAAATTGCTCTTTTCAGGATCTGATCCTGTCACAGAGTGTTTCCACTGGCAAAGGGTATAATTTCTAGAGACACAGAATCAGATAATGACTGAGACTTCTAGAGATAGTCTAGTCCAGAGTTACCTAGGGTAGGTTTTTGGGTACATATCCTGTCCAGTTTTAAACACCTTCAAAGATGGAAATTTCACAGCTCTAGAAAGCTTCATTCCAGCGTTTGACAACTTTCACAGTAAAAAGGAAAAAAAAAGGGACATATTGGTAATGGTTAACTGGAATTTTGTGTGTTTAGGCTCATTTCCTTGCTTCTTGTCATTGGGGATCACTGAGAAAAGTCTTGCTACTTGACTCCAACTTCTTTGCACCTCTCCATTTAGCCCCCATCAGGCATTTATAAACATTGACTTCCTGAACCTTCTTTCCTCCAGGCTGAACAGTCTCAGTTCTCTCAGACTTTGCTCTCATACTCCAGATGCTCCAGTGCCTTAGCGAACAATACATCCATGTGTGTTTCTCACTGGAGAACTCAGCACTGTACAAAGCACTCCAGATGTGTCTCACTAGTGCTGACTACAGAAGAATCACCTCCCTTGACCTGTTGGCATTGTTCTGGACATATATCAGGACTGTTTGAGACAGAATGAAGAGTGGTGTGAAATCTCTCTGTGTATTTGAAAAGTGAATGTTTTGTTCTACTATCACAGTCTTTACACTTAATGATGACAGCATTGGCTGTCATATACACATATACACAGACAATGCTCTGCATACCACTTAACCTTTATAATGAACAACTTCCTATTATTTTCCTCAGCTAAACTTACTTCAGTTAGGCTGACAGTGCTAATATATTAACATATTAGTGGTGGTACCCAACATACACCAGGCTAAGCACAAATTGATGAAAGATGCACTCATAAATAAGACACTTCAAACTCTTGTACTGTGTTTCTTTCAGCTCTTCAATTAAGTAACAAGTTGACATGTGATTAATGCATCATGATTAGTCAATAATTTTACTATTCAAATGTCTTCAACCTTTAAAAATGCTGTTTACATACAATTTGAAATTTAAAATGGGGGAGAATTGTTAAATTAATCAGACTTATCTTGTTTATCTTGGGATTCTGTCATCAAAATGTGTTTTAATTTGAAAGCAGAACTAGGAAAATGGGATGAGAAAGTTAGTTGATAAGACTTTAAGTTTCAGACACATGTTCTGTGATTCTCTAGGTCTTTACTGAATCTCAAAGTAACTGCAATAATAAATATATGGAGGGAATAGGGGAAGAAAGCATAGTGAGACTGAGACCAGAAAAATTGCCAGAGGAAAAGTAGCTCCAGGGAGGAGAGGTGTTAACAATCAAAATCATCACTTTTGAGACGGGAACTTAACTTTTCCTTCTGTCACTATGTCCTCTTTTTTTTTTCTTTGGGGTAGTGTTCATTGCACAGTTCAAAAGGCTGGAATTAATTATACTTGGTCATTATTCAATCACAGAGAAAAGTTTTTATCTTGTGCCCTGAAGGGGGCTATACAGTGCTTGGATAGTTCTTCACTGTGTCAGTTATTCCATTGACACAAAGAGGGAGTAAACGTAAAGGTGAAGTGACTATCAATACAATGGATATTGATATTTGAAATGAAACATTAGAGCACTCGTGTTCTTTGCTCACTTGTGTCCTGGATGGGCACTTTGTAGTTCCTGTACTATCATTTGCAACTACATAGAATTTTTGTGACGGAAACTATTTATAGTATGACATTTTTTTTTTACAGTAAGATCACCTGTCCCAGTTGCCTATCTTCATGGTTTCTGCCAGGCTAAAATGTTTCTTAAGCAGTTACAAACCAGTTTCAGAATAGAAGCTTCACCAATGTTTTTATGGTGTATCCTTATCACAACAGTTAGAAATGGCTCTCAACATGGAGAAATTTTTCTTGAAAGGAGAAGAAAATGTAGTTTAGAGGGTTTGGAATGGCTTTCCTTGTACCATCAGACTTTACAGCAGGTACCCTGGTGCTACGAAACTTTAAAATTAGCACAGGAAGAGAAAGAAAGCAAAATAGGTATCTTATGGGTACATTTAGTTTGCTCTCACTGCACCCTGCTGTGCAGGTCTGTGCCAGCAAAACACAGCACAGTGTAGTCTGACCTTCTGGAAAATCACATGACATGAGGAGTGTAGACATGATTCTTTGATTCTTCTGCTCTTATCTCCTTCAATATTAGTTCCTGTCCTTGAATTTTAAAAGTATCTGTATGAACACATATATACCCATTTTCCCCTCAGCTTACATAATTTTACTTTCTGAGTTCATAAAATTAAAGAATAAGGTAGGCTGAAAGGATGTCTGGAGGTCCTTGAATTTAATATGCTGGTCAAAGAAGGCTCAGCTTTGAATTCAGATACAAATTTGAAGCTAGATCAGGTTGCTCATGACTTTATTCTACATAAATTTATTTTATCTATATAGCTTTACTTTCTTGCAAAGGATTAATCAAACCTCATGACTTTATTTGGATCAAATAATAGCTGTACCATTTCACTTCGTCTTTTGGCTTTACCAACAAATTATTGTTCAAGGTGTCATTAATGGACACCACAGAGCTTGAAAAACATGTCCTTCTGCTCATCAGACTGTCATGTACTGACTTCTTTCCAACTTTTATAATTCTTTCTTAGGGTAAAGCTCTGTAGTGAGTGCTCCTGAGCAGTAACCAACATTACATGATGCAGCTTAACATATACTCTGCATGTGTCTGAGAGTTTAATCAACAGGAGTGTAAGGCTGTCATAATCCCTGAAAATCCAACTTAATCTGTGCAAAAGTCCAATTATTTTAGGTTAAGCTTGTGAGAGAAAGAGAATTGAATGCTCTGAATGAACTTCCTATTTTGTTTTGAATATTATTAGAAAGAAATAATGGTATGGGTTTTTGTTATGAGAGCTTCCCTTGCCTTTGCATGCAACACAGTAATAACGTCATACAATAAGGCTATCAGTTCCGAGAGAAAATAATTCTCATTATTAAAAAATCTCTGTCCTATCAGGAGGCTACATAGGTGGTAGAATTACTGTGTCTCAAGCAATATCTATTCAAAATATCTATATCAAAATCACGTTTCCAAATCCTGCAATGTCTAAAAGGGATTCTGTCCTGTAAGGAAATGTGGGAGACATTGGGAAAAAGCAATCTTTGATTAATTTTTTCCCTGTATCACAGTCCTAAACACTACAAAACTAAAATATTTCACCATTAATGTCCTAAATATTACATTGGCTAAAGTATTTCCATCCCTTTTACTGACACTGTACTAGCTGAAATTTCTCACCTAAAAATAAATGAGAAAATGATAGATTGAAAAAAAAATAGATTCTAATCAAAAACATCTTTGAGTTTATTTTAGGATCGCCCAGCAAACTGCTTTGAAAATAAAAAGTGCTATTCCTAAATTGTGTTTGAAAAAAAATGTTGCTGACTAGTTTAAGGTTGCTTTTAAAGCTGCAAATCTATGGAAGCTGTAAAAGGTTGGTAGTTTTACTGAACAGAATCTATATCACACCTTTAATAAAACAGTGTTTGAATGATTAAAAGTATGTATCAGTCATTGTGATTACTTTTGCTTTCATCCACATGTTTAATTTTCTGGGGTTTGTTTCATTTGAGCTATCAGAAGACCCTAATGGTGCTACAGTTCCCCTATTTATTAATTCACTGGATTAATCCACATAGCTTTTTACTGGTTAAGTCAAAAAACTTCCTTTAAATTAGAAAGTTAAAGATCTGGAATGTTGTTCTGTTGGCCTGAATAAGCAAGTAGAAAAATATTATTTTTACAGGTGTAGGAATATATACATTTAAGCTGAAATAAATTCTCTGTATGACACAGCATTAGTGTCTAGTTACATTTTAAAGATAATTAATGAATTAATTAGAATTAAATAATTATACAGGAATAAGTAATTATAATGAAGTAATTATAACAATTATAATGTTGTTTATTCTTCTGTAGAGTAGATGGCATTTTGAGGGGTAAATTCTTTAAATAGTATTTCTTTGAGAATTATGTATTTGCATTACAGTCAGACCAAAACTGCTTATTGTTAATAAGATTTATTTTTTTATATCAAGAAAATGAAATTTTTCATTCACTAGCTATGCAGTTTCTCAAGCCATTAATGTAATCACTAAAAATTATGTTGCTGTATTAATTTCCAGAGATGTGTTATGCATTCTGTTTCTAGTAAATTGAGTTAAATATTCCATAATAACTATTTGTTCATTGTAACAATAATATTTAATTCCCCAAATTCATTACTTTTACCCATCCCTATGAGGAAAGTAAACTAAATAAAACAAGGATAACACAATTATTTTCTACTAAGTATGTACAGGTTGAATTTAATTCAGAGTTAGGAAGCCAGTTTCTTTCCTTTATAAAATTAATAAAGATATATTTATTTCTTATTCCTTATTTCCGGATTTAACATCAAACAATGCCAATCCCTGGATGGCAAGCATTTAGTAGAAGAAAATAAAGATGGATCACTGAACACAAATGAACTTTTCTATTTAGTGTATCATCTATGTCTATTGAAGGAAATTTGGAGTGTTCAGAAGAAGGATCCTCTGACCTCTGCATGTATTCATTATATTATTTTTGAATATGAAGTTGATATAAACATAGAGCCACATTAACCAAAAGAACTGAAAAGGAGCAGCAGTTCTTTCTTTCAGGGAAATCAGTAGTTGTAGCCATCTTCATTTACTTTCTTGTCAACTTTGTTTTCTATTAGTTACAGCATTTTCTAAAACTATTTCATTAGCTGAAAAAATAAATCTCCTTAACAGAAATTAAAATTAAAGTTATGTATCTGTTTTTAATATGGTAATTGTGAATTCGATAACTATTCTATATATGGTAATTTTTATTAAGCTTGAAACTACAGTAGTTGTTGAATCAGATTCTTAAGCAAAATCTCAAACTGAAATAGCCTCAAAGATGTTCTCAAGAAATAATTTTTCAATTAACATTTCAGTCTCAGATGTATTACCTCTTACAATTTGGCTTTATTAATTTTTACTCAGAAGCAGCAAAACAAAATGTTTGGGTTTTAGCCACAACTGACAAATTGTACAGGTTCTATTCAAGGTCTTAGGTATCAAAGTTAACCTAAGATATTTCAGTTAAAAAAATCTCTTCTTTTGCTTTTCTGTTAACTTTCAAGCTACCCAGTTTCCACATATTTTGTGTGTTCTTAGACCTGGACAGATTTTGATGGGCCATATAACTCAGCAGTCTGAGCACTCTCATGTTGAATTTGGGCTCTGAAACCATTTGTAGTCACAGTTAGGACTGTAGAATTCAATCCCGGGGCTGTTGTCCAATCTTGCTAAACACACTTCACAAAATACAATGCTGATCAGAGTTTTTTTCAAGTCTGGATCATGAAGGAAGAAATGTGTTTCCTTCTCATTGAACAGCTAATATTTATACAATTTATCCAGAAAACCACAAATATGATTTTTTTCTTATCCAAACTTTGATATCAATTTTTCTTTCTATCAGAAAACAAACCCCAGTCATTGCCAGTAGAAGGTGGTCAGCAAATTCTCTGCCTCTGCAGTTCACCACTAATAGATAGTTCATCTGCATCAATATTCTAACATATTCTCTTTTCAAAGTTTGTTCAATATTTTCTTAAATATCTATCAGGAGAAAAAATATTTGAGAAATACGATTCAGAGCAGAAACACACATTTTAGTGCTAGAACTTTAAGTTTAAATGCGTAAAAATGTGTTAAGTCACAAACTTCTTATGTAAGTTTTCTGTGAAGACTGACATGTATGGTTAGACTACAGCAGAGCCATTAGGCACAGGGCATCAAGAAGCCTAAATTTAGTATTTTGGGTATGGTCTTATTTTTAAAGATCTTTGATCAGATATGGACAGGTAGCATATAAATAAATGTTCTTTCCAATTTTTTTCAGCACTGTTACTTCCAGAAATCTGTTTTTGCCAAAACAGACCAGTAAATCAAGCTTCTGACAGTCATGTTAAAACAACGAATAATTTAAGGAAGCATGGCAGGAAATTAATTTCACACTAAAAAGAGTTAATGCTTATATCAGCAAGGTAAAACTATGTACTTTCCCAACCAGAGAAAATACTGCTTAGCTTTCAGGATATTAGTCTTGAGTTTAACCAAATTACTAACACTGAGAACTGGCAGTGAAATGCTTACAAAAAGCCCCCAGGATTATGAACATTTCTCTGGACTGATTTTGTACTGTGTGCACCACAGATAGACTTAAGTAATAGTACTGATATCTGCCAGAGCTCTGTAGACGCTTTGCTATACGGCCACCTGTAGGCTGTTTTATGGCCAATCTGCCTGCATTCTGAGCTATTAGTAGTATTCTGGAATTCTCAACCTGTAGAATTTGCTGTAGGAGGAAAGGAAGCAATTGCAAAAGTAATTGAAAAAACCAGTAGCTTTATATAACAGGTTTTTATAAATAAACACGCAAAAAAAAAATCTATTAGAAATTCATTATCCATCATGGTTTTCTGCAGCTTGAATGTATTTATAGCATTTTTTCCCTTCTTTATTTTTCTTTCTGACTGTGGAATGGTGATAGTGTCACACAAGATTGACCTGATCTAGCAAGAAGGATGATAGCTGTCATGAAAGCTCCCATGAGTTTGGATCAAGCTTAGAAAACAGAATCATTGTTTTCCACTGACAGTATCTGCTTCAACTGAGCCAAAGCAACCTCTGGATTGATTACGGGGGAATTCCAGATCACAGACAAAGTGAGTGACAATGCTCTAGCTTATCAGTCCCCTGAAAACTAAATGGAGCTACTCAAATCAGTCTTTATGTGTTACAAGATGTGTCCAGACATGAGGCTTTTATTCTCCCATAAGGATTTTAACAATGCCATTCGCCCTGCCCTCTGTTCTTCAGACTCCTGATCAGAATTTATATTTCTGCAAAGCCAAACCAAGTGTAGAGACATCTCTGCTATGAGATCAGATTATGGAAGCCACACAACAACCAAGGATTTGTTCTTCTTACTGTGTGATAGAGCATGAGAACAGAACCAGAGCCTTGCAGCTATCCCATGTTGTGGCAGTGATTCCTGGTTTCCTCAGTGTAACGATGTGACACAAATAAGATAATGCATAACTTAGTCACTGTTGTATTTAGCATACCCCAAACACTTACAAGGGGCTCTAATTCCTAAGTAATGTGAGCTGAGCAGAGAAACCAGATCTCACAGGAAGTGTGAAATGATGACATTATTTTCCCTGCTACATTTTTAACTCAGTTGAATTTGGATACAGAGCTTGGGACTAAACAATGGAGTTTCTCAGAAATTAGTCTTAATAAAATGAAATCTGTGTTTGGAAACGATTGGTTTTTATGTAATTGTCTAACAAGTTAATTAGTGTTAAAATTTGTCATGAATATTGGCTGTAGCTGCCTAGATCAGTTTTGGTCCTGATTAAATACAGGTATCACTCATGGCTGAAGACGTTTCAGTTCTGCTTGGTGGTCCTTAGCCACAGAATACCCAAAATGCCTGGTCTCTGAATAAAACTAATTGTCAACTAGATAGTCTTCTGAAATGTTATTTTTGTTTTTAGGAATTAGCAAATTCAGCAAATACTTCCAGCAAACTGGCTGCAAACAGACTGCAAACTTCCCTTCTTTTGAGTGCTATTGTAAATGTTCTGTTTCACAAGAGAGTTGGCATTAAAAATTTGTTCCACAAAATATTTACCCCATTTTGGAAGGAAGCAATCTCTCCTAATTGAATACAGGAATAAAATTAGTACCCTATAGCAAGAGAGCATTAAAAAAAATTCTGGTAAACCAAATCAACAATTTACTAATAGTTTCTCTTCTTTTTCCCTGAGATATTATTGGTATTTGTTGGTGAAACTTTGGTAGCAACTGAGCTGTTCTGCATTCTATTCTATATTTTCTATTTTCAGAATCTGATACTAATAAAAATCCAATGTCTTCATAGCAAGGTTGCCTATTTATTGATTATATCTTTTACAAATGCAGTTTGTTGCTGACCTTTTTGCAGTTATCAATATTTAAGGGCAAATTTCCATTTTTGCTTTTGTTTATAGAAAAGTTATTTTGGGGATAAATAGCAAAGTAGCTTAGCTTCTTTTCCTGCCTGGTTTCTATTATGGGCTGTTGATTTGATTTTAATTTTAGACCTAGATGTGTTTTATTCCTGGGTTCTCCCAGCTGTCCGCCAGTCAAGGTAAGTCATCAGGTATAATGTGCCTTTCAAAGGATGGTGGGACAATGTCTCTAAAATGCACTTATTTATAGTACATTTCTCTGGGCATTACAGGTATTTTGCTACAACCCACAACTGAAAAATAGTGGAAAATCACAGTTACACCTCTCTTTGTGACAAGGTATTATCATTACAAAGCAAAGAAAATCTATAGTATAACAGTTCTTGAAATGCATTTTCAGAATGTCTCAGAAAAGCCACTTGTAAGAAGTGTATTAGGATGGCCATATTTTTATTTTAGCCCCTTAAACTAGAACCATATTTGAGATGGCTGTTTTTGAAAAGTAAGAGAAAACCTAGAGCAGAGGACTCCTCAGCACAGTTGTTTTGAGCTCAGCCAAACAGAAGGGTGAGTGGTTTGGATATGTGTGCATGAATGGGGATGAGAGAAGCAGGGGAGAAGAGAAGGGTGATCAATTGTGTCTTAACGAGCTGTTATTCTTTCCCATTGGAGTTTCAGAGTGCTCTTTATTTTACTAGGAAAGACACCCAGATTGGGAATAGGCGTGCAATATTTTTTTTTAATTGCACATGTTGTATTGCACATAGTGTTTACAAAAAGCAATTAATATAGTTACTTGATATACTGCTTTTCTTAGTCATGTTGGTTGTGTATTGTGAATCCCTCATGTACAAACGGGAAACAGTAGCTAGAAAATGTGGTGGCCCCTGGATCACACACAGAAGATGACTCAGTCCCTTGGAGAGAGCTCAGCCCCTAGGCTACCTCAGTTTGTACTGGCTCCCCTTTGGGAAGTCCCCTTGGGAGACTTCCTTGTAGCTCAGGGTGAGCAAAAGTGCTTCAACCCATGTGCAGTCCCTAGGCTCTCTCAGTTTGCAGGGATTCTCCTTTGGGGAATCCCTTTGAGAACTTTCCTTGTGGCTTAAGGTGAGAAAAAATACTTCAACCCATGAGCCTTTGCAGCTCTATTTTAATGTTTCATACCCCATTGGTTATTCCCCTTGTTCCTGGTTTTTACCCCTCCTGATTGGTTCTTTTTGGATCCTTCCCCTGATTGGTCCCTTTCCTAATTCCTTTCCCCATTGGCCAAGTTGTGAAACCCTGCCCCTGGCTACCCTGTATAATCCCTCTCTCCCGGGACCAGCGGGTTCTTTCCCTATGGACTTCATGGAATAAAGCAGCTCTCCTGGAGATTGGAAAGGCCCCATCTTGCTGCTTTTGCTCCTGCGTCACCTGGGGTGGCAAACGCGGCTCTGCTGCTCAGGCAGCCTCACAAAGAACGAACCACTGCACTTGATAGTGCACCAAATAGCTGATCACTCTGCACCCAAGGGTGCACAAAGAGCAAATCACTCTCTGCCTGAGTGCCTGTGCCTCCATCGATCAAGGTGTCTTTTAAAAAACGATTCTAGTGAGGAAGGTTGCGGAACCCTCACCACTGGACCAGACTGCAACAAATAAAGGCTGTAAGTATATAATGGGACAGCAAAGTTACATCTTAGGATGAATCTTTAGTATGGATTCTCAGGTTTCCACTAAAATTACTCCTTTCATTGTATGGGATTTCCAGCCTCATGTTGATATTGTTTATATTGCTCCAATGTTTTCCCTTACCATATACACTGCTTGGGTGGTCTTGAGTTCAAAATATTTTTCTGATTGTAGCTTGAATTGTGACATTTTGTTTCTATCAGGTTGACTTTCTGAATAAATAAATGAATAAAACAAATGAATTCTATGTTAATGGAGCTAAGTATAGGTAAGTTTGCTGTCTACAGAGAAATGGATCATTGGTAGCACTGTGAAATCCTCGGATGTACACTGCCATCATTGTACTACGTTTTATCCAATGCATTCATTAGACAAAGATCTTCTCATTAGACAAGCAAGATTGAGAAAGATTAGTCCAGAAAATTATTTCTAGGAAACTTACTTCTGCCTCATAACATTTCCTATATTCCCAATAGGCATTTTCCTGCTTCCTTTGTCGTTAACTCTGTCATATGTTAACTACTAGCATACCAAGGAAATGCTTAATTTTAAACACAATATGCATTGATTCCTTCTTTCTTCTTAATTACCTAACAAAATTTTCTTAATATGTTTAGGAAGCCTCTGTTGCAGGGTCTAATATTTTTCTGCAGAACTTATATCTTCTCTTAAAACAGAATTTTTCTTTCCTTGGAACATTTCTTGTTCAAACACAAGGAATTTAAAAGACTATCTTTGGTTTCCATGGCAAGGTTTTAGTATTGTGGGGGGCTATAAGTGTGATTGCTGTGAGAAGCTGCTGTGTCTGACAGCTCCAAGATGGACCAGTTCCATTGCTGGCCATGACTGAGCCCACCAGAGGAGGTGGTCATACCTGTGTAATAACGTATTAAAAAAAAAACAAAAACAAAACAAAACAAAACAAAAAAAACCAAAAAAACACCAAAACCAAAACCCCCAAAAAACATGCTATTGTCCAGAAGCAATTGTGGCTAGAGAAGAGATGAGTGTGACTTCAGTGAGGAAAGAGGGGCAGGAGGTGCTCCAGGTGCTGGAGCAGAGATTCCCCTGCAGCCCACGGAGAATCACAGGGATGCAGAGATGGATCTGCAGCCCACAGAGAATCACAGGGATGCAGAGATGCACCTGCAGCCCATGGAGGAGCCCATGCTGGAGCAGGTGAATGCCTGGACTAGGCTGGGACCCCATGTGAAGCTTGTGCTGGTGCAGGCTCCTGGCAAGGATCTATAGACCTGTGGAGAAATTAATTTACTCAGCAGCAAGGTTTACTGGGCCATGCTGCAGCAGCTCTTTTCCTGAAGGATTACACTTTTTGAAATGGATCACACTGAAGCTGGAGAACTGTAACCCATGGGAAGGTCTCTTGTTGGAAAAATTCATGGACTATCTCCCATGGGAGGGACTTCATGCTGGAATGGGAGAAGAGCTCCTCTCCTAAGGAGGAAGCAGTGGGAGAAACAATCTGACCATAACTCCCATTCCCTGTCTCTCTGTGCTGCTGAGGGGCAGGAGGTACAGTCTCAGGAGGGAGGGGTGAGGGAAAGGTGGTTTCAAGATTGTTTTACTTATTATTCTGCTTTTATTTTGATTGATAATAAATTCAATTAATTTCCCCAAGTTCAGTCTGTTTTTCCCATGACAGTAACTGATGAGTGATCTTGTCCCTGTCCTTGTCTCACTCATGGGCCTTTAGTTATATTTTCTCTCCCCTGTCCTGTTGCAGAGGGGAGTAATAGAGTAGCTTTGGTGGGGAGCTGGTATCCAGCCAGGATCAATCCACCACTTAGACTTACCTAGTCAGATGAAACTGTGTTAAGACAGGCTCCGTGAGCCTGTGGCTCTCAAAACACTGAGCAGGACATCTACCAATCTTCTGGGTAACTTGTTCCAGTGTTTCACCAGCCTCATCACAAAAAATAAGTCTTATATCCAGTCTGAATCCACATTCTTTTCTATCCTTTGTCCAATCACAAAAGCCATGCTGAAAAATTTGTTCCCATCTTTCTTACAACTCCCTTTAGGTACTGAAAAGTTGATAGAAAGTCTTCTGAGAGCCTTCTTTTCTCCAGACCCTTTCAGCCTGTCCTCATAGGGGAGATGCTCCAGCTTCATGACCCTTGTCTGGACCCTCTCCAACAGGTCCATGAGGATACAGAGGAGGATGCAGGTAGGGTCTCACCAGGGCAGAGGTGAGGGGCAGAATCCCTCCCTCGACCTGCTGCCTGCCCTGCTTTTGATGCAGCCCAAGATATAATTGGCTTTCTGGGCTTCAAGCCTGCATTGCTGAGCCATGTCTTGTGTTTAATCCACCCACACCCCCAAGTCCTTCTCGTCACAGCTGCTCTCTATGTGTTCATTCCCCAACTTGTATTAATATCAGGGTCCACTCTGACCCAGGTACAGGACCCTACACTTGGACTTGTTGAACCTCATGAGATTGCCATGGGCCATTTCTTGAGTTTGCCCAGGTCCCTCTGGATGGCTTCCCATCCCTCAGTCATGTCAACCACACCTCTCAACTTGGTGTCATATTTCTTTTCTCTTACTCTTAATACAAACTATGTAATTTTTTAGTGCTGTTGTTTGCCATGTGACAAATACATTTCTCTTTGTACACATCTGGCAGAAACTATATTTGATTTACTGTTCTTTCATTATACACTTAGTTTTATTTGAGTCCTCCCCATCCAAGATAAATTGTTTTCAAAATTCCCAAAAGGTGACACAGTGGTATTGAAAAATATTTATATGTTTTATGTATTATTTTTAGTCCACCTTTAGATATTAAAGAATTATCTTGAGAAGAAACATAGAAATATTATTTACCAGAGAAAAACTGACACATGATAGATGAGCAGAGGGCTAGCTTTTGCTCTGCAAGGCTTCTACTTTCTTCAGTCACACTATTAGTTTTAGGGAATTTCATCAGTATCCATTTTTTTAACAACCACTGCTGAGGAAGAAAGAGTGAAATGTTCAACCCTATTGAGTATATGGGAAGACAAAAAGCTCCTACTACTCCTTTAGAAGTCTTGTCTTACCAGATGCTGAATATAACTGCTCCTGTATTATAGATAATCGTGCTCAGGAGAAACTTCCACAACTGAGAGAAACAATTACACAAGTTTTTAGTGATTTTTGTTTTCCTTTAAAGAAGCTAAACAATAACTCCATAAACAATGTTTGGCCCTGCTGATTAAATTATGTTGAGATGTTTAAACAGGATTTTATCATTCCATGACTTCCTGTTATTTTTATGGCATTGCTGCACAGGCATTCTTCCAACAATCATCAGAGATGAAGAGAAAAGGAATTGTTCAAAATAGGTCTTTCAGAAGAAATAGATAACATTACCCCATTATCTGGAACATCAGCAGGAAATACTTCAACTTTTCCTCAAGTATTTTTCATCTCCCTCATACAAGTTTACATGTCCTCTAAAATAAGAGCAATCTTGAAGGGCAAGAAACACCTCTTTATGTTAAAGCACTCTGTAAATGTTATCTTGGCAAGCCTCTGGCACTCTTTTCTACATCTCTTTACAGTATTTCAAAGCACTCAGTACTCTTGTTTTCTCTCTGTGAATAATGTCATTAGAGTTTTAGTATAGCGTTTCAAAGATAAGTTTTGGGTTTAGTTGTTTTGGTGCTTTTACTGAATTAATTAAAATGTATTGTTTCCTCTTCTTTTTCTAATATAGCCAGTAAGCCTTTGGACTTCTTTGCTGCAATAATATAGTGCTGACTAATTTTCAACTTGTTTTTCAATATTTTCTGCAAACTTTTATCAAAAACTGATAGCTAACCATACAAGCAGCAACTCTGTGAAGTAAAATATGATGAACTTTACATCTATCCTGCCTGCATTTGCCTTTAGATGGACCTTGGTCATGCAAAGAAAGTCTGAGAGGCTCCTCCACCATGCTGTCCCCCAAACATTTCCCTCACCAGGCATAACCTTGCCTTTAACAACTGGATCCTGTCCCTGCAGTTCTCAGTTGTGTAGTGCCTCTCCTACCTCATTTTCTTCTCTTCTATGGAGTTTTCCATAAGTTGTCATAAGGAAAGAGAAATTGGTATACTGAATGTAAGCAGCACAGCAGAATAATTAGGGTCCATTATTGTGCTGCATCATACAAAGTAATCCAAAGGTGTGACTGTCATTCTGGATTATAGTTTCATTTAGGATATATATTTGCTGACACTAAAACTAAGAGACAGAAATTGGCTGATGTGTGCTGTCAGATCATCAGTTTTATATAGCAGCAATTTAAACATTACATATGCCTTGGTACTATACATCCATGCTAAATTAAATGACAGAAGATACACATTTGGGTGACAGGAGAACTGCAGTTTTGAGATTCTGAATTACTCAAATTCTGAGAGTGTAATCTTCCCCAACCATGTTGTT
Source organism: Cettia cetti (assembly GCA_013401135.1). Classification (NCBI taxonomy): domain Eukaryota; kingdom Metazoa; phylum Chordata; class Aves; order Passeriformes; family Sylviidae; genus Cettia; species Cettia cetti. Next base: position 56,470 of record VZUI01048218.1, on the reverse strand, counting down.
TTGGTTTTATAATCTGGTTTAACATGCTAAACTAATAAAATACACTATGTGAAGATTATGCCTGCAAATATGATGTGATTATAATTAATAATCCTCCCATTTTAAAGAGCATTTTAAGAACTTTGAACTGCCAGTATTTAAATTACTTCACTTACACTGTGTAAAGCTCCATAAAATATACAGCTTTATAAGACTAGCTTGAAGGGTTGATAGTACTGACAGCTCTTCACAGTTTGATACACATACTAAAAATACTAAGCAAAAAAAGTTAAAAATAAAATTAATCTAATGTAATAGGAACAGGATCTCCTGTTTCAGGCAAATTTGTAGAAGTCAGAAAAAAAATAATGATGTCCTCTTCTTTTTCTCAGTTTCTCATTATATTGAAACAGCTTTTAAATGAAAATAGAGAAATTATTCTTCAATTAAGAAAATAATTATTTGGAAGTAACTGATTGAAAGAAAATCATCCAGAAGAAGACAGAATGGAGATGATAGTGTAAAAAAAAGGTGTGACCAAGAGTCGCTGCTATGTATGAAAGAGAGAGAAAAGTGAGATAAGGTGTAAAGCAGTGGCTCCCAGCTTGCAAATGAACCTAGCTATTTCTTCCCAAAGCTCTGGAAAAAGAAGGAAAATAAAAGACTTTGTTAGTATTGTCAATTTCATAAGTTAGTACTTAGGTCAGCCTATAATTTAGAAGTCCGGACCATTTTTTTTTTTTTTTTTTTTTTTGGTGGGAATTTTTATTCTTTGGTTGGATTTTCAATTTTCAGAATGTTCTTGAATTATTTCACTCATATATTACACTAAAATTTGATCTTTTTTATGAAAGCCAGGATTCTTACAGAATCTTAAGGCTGAACGAGGTGCATATGAAAACATGAAATGTTTTCATGAAAAATCAGAAGGATGCTGGAACTGCATCTTGTTACTCCTTTTTAAGTATAGGTTCTGAGACTCCTCAAAATCATTAAGAAAACCTAATACGAAATGGGGAAAATGGAGATATATCATACTTTGTTTGGACTTCAATATGAATAAAATTTCTTTATGTATAATATTTTCATCAAGACTTTATCATAAGGTACTTTGGTTACTGCAGTATCTTGGATGAGTGAAATCTTCCCCTGACCCTCACCAGAACACTATTGGAAAAACTATTGTCTTATTCTGTTAATATAAGCAATCTTTCTGAATGTCTCTTGTTTCCCAATATTTTTCTACAATTAAATATTGATTCTTCTATCCTTCTTATCCATTATTAAAGTTGACTTCATCAATAAATGACTTCATCATTTATTTTAACTGATTTTTTTTTTCTCTGATAAGTATGTTTTAGAATTACACTGTGGAATGCTTATTGTCTTTACTGTCCAAGAGGTTGGTCTAGATGACAGGAGTCCCTCGTTGTTCCACAAACTGAAAATGAAAGGCATAAATATGCATCTAATGCAGGGTTCAACTGAGCACTTGAAAAGAGCTTGTATGAACTCATACAATGACTGTGTTACAGAACTCTGCATTGTCTTGACATGGGCTGAGCACACTGGTCTCTTTATGCTAGAGAAAATGGATATTGCAGAAGGAAGTCATGGCAGGCCCTGGGCCAGCTCCTGCTGGTGAAATTCGAGATTTCAGTGTCTAGAAAGAGCAGCACATAAATTCTGCCAGATATCATGGTTCTGGGCTGATATTTGTAGGTATGTTAAATAGATTCAAGTTTCTAGATAAATATTTCATGCAGCACTGTCCCAGAAGGTTTTTTAAATCAAGAAATGTAGGCAGGATCCACACAAATTCATTCCAGTAATCATGCTAAGAATTTTTTTTTTCAAGGAAAAAAATTTTAATCCCACTTCATTGATAATCTGGGTTCTATTCTTTAAAAAGAGGTTCAAGACTAATTTGAATTAGAAACTGTACTATTTTTATGTCCAGTGAAAGAAATACTGACAATTTTCCAAGTACAGAGAAATAACCTGTTAAGGAATATATATTGCATATATAGAATAAAGATGCAAAAACTAACGTCCTTATAAGCCTTAAGTAAAAAGTTGCATGATAGTATGAGCCAAGGCTGAATACAGATGAAATCATGGTGGTGTTGCTTCTGTACTAGTCTTCAATGTTTAAGTACAGTCATGGTAAAACAATCCTACTAAATCAGTCATGTAAAATCCTTCTGTAGTCAAAGAAGAGAAGTGAATCATTTTTCAGTGGAGTTTACTCCATCAAAAGACATATGTATGAAATGAGTGGATGACCCTCTTTATGAGAGTGTTGTTTCTCATTGATCATAAAAGGGCAAAACACAGATGTTGACTTTTAACTGGTTATAGTCAAGTAACAATCATCTCACAACAAATGTTGGAATCCTTTGATCTTGTCTATCTGATAGGATGCGTGGATTTTTTTTTTATTTTTTTTTATAATTTACTGTCTCACAGTCTGCCCTACATGAAGAAAATCTAGGTGGTTCTGGGCAAGTCTTACATTTATTCATTTTCCAGATACCATACTGCACTAAGAAGGCATGAAAACCACCAAGCCATAACTATTGGTACAACTTGTTCTCTTGGCGTTTCTGACGTAAGTTGTGAAGTGTGTGTTTTACCTTTGTTAAACAGAGCCATGTGAAGGTAGCACTGACATTTTTACTCGGTTACTGTGTTCTTTCACTCTTGCTGGTTGATGTCCCTCTAGTGAAGCAGGGAAGGACAGAATGAAGTGTGCAACATGCTCAAGCAGGAGCTGCAAACGTGACTGAACACTGCTCATGGGCAGGTGCAGAAGGGCCGGAGCACCACTATGGATAAGTGCCTCGTGGCTGACAAAGGTTCTTCTAAGGTTTGAAATTTATTATTTACCTCCTATTCCCCTCTCTGAAATATTCTCTAATGGTTATACAGAAGTGAACTTCTATCACAGGATTTTACTCGCTGAGGTCATTTATCCTCTGTACAGATAATTATATTTGAAAAATGCTTGAGGGAAAATGGACTAAAGAGAGAAGGAAATGGCAGATATTGGACACACTCTACAAATGTAAATTAGATTTGTGTTATCTTGGGAAAGCAGACTTTAAGAAATCTTTTTTTTTTTTTTTTTTTACCAATGCTTTAGTGAATCAAAAAAATAGGAATATCTGCATGATCTTACAAGTTTCAATAATTGAAAAATGTAATTGTATTTCAATAAATAGACTTTCTTGTTTATATCAAGCATTTTTGTTTGAGAAAACATATATTGATAAGAATAGACACAGAGAGAACAAAATTCAGCCTGCTTATTCTAATTATTAATTTCATTGTTTTGTTGGAAGTTTTTTCAGAGGCTACAGAGGATGTCAATAAGTCATCTGATATAATGAAACACAAGACCTTCTCATGACCTGCATGAGAAAAAACAGTATATGCAGCTTTTCAGAAGTGGGTTTTATTGAGCTGAGATTTCCCGTTACAAAGAAGACAGTTAACTTACACATTTCTACTTTATAATTATGAGTGTGCAGAATGCTCTGAAGGAGCTAAATCAAAAGTAATACTGCTGAGGACCTCTGGAAGGCAGAGAGGAATCAAAATAGTTAGATGACTCAGAGATAGAATAGCAAATATATTGAGAAATTATGAGAATAATTTCTGTCCTTAAAGATGACACAGCAATGAGATTTCAAATGTCAGCCTTCAAGTATGGGCTGTAATCACTCCATTAATCATACATAATGAACTCAAGTATTTCAAGCAGAGATGCAGTCTTTTTGTAATATATTGAGGGAACTACAGAGTGACAATTATGACTACATTGTTAGTAATATACTGAAAATGTTGGCAGGTTAACATACATTTCTTTAATAATCAGACATTGTTGACTGACATTTACTATGTTTTATTGCTCACTGCATAAGGAATACCAGTTCAAAGAACACACAGAATAAAAAAGAAATAAGGAGTGACTTACTAAATTAAGCTTATTCTGTGACCACCTATGTGGAACAAATAAAAATAACTGCCTTCTTTGTTCAAAGAAATCTTTGCTCATTTCCTGTAAGAATGGAAACAAAAGAGAAAACTAAGGAGGAGCTAAGGGCAGGGATTTAGGGAAGATTCACATTATGTGAATGAGGTAACAGGTGGGTCTAGGGGGTGAGTGACAACTGGGCAAGGGAGGAGAAAACTTGGGGTGAAATCAAACATATCAAGGAATGAACCATTGAAAAGGGTTTACAAAATATGCATAAAGAAAAACACATCACCACAACAGACTATAATTTATATTTTTTAATGAGGGAAATAACTTTTTCAACAATATAATACCTATAAATCTAATATGAAAAATAATTTTTAAATTTCCCATCTTAAGGAATTCTGGAAATGTTTTGAAACATCTAATTAATCTGCCCTTTTATTCTGATGTGTAATCTACAATGTAGACGAGAGACCAAATCCTTCCTCTTGAAAATGTCCTGCTCAGGGACCTATCAAGGGTTTTTTTTACAACTATACAGCAACTTTCAATCCATCAGAATTCCCCAATCTTAAAAGCACAATGCAAAGAGAACAATAATGGGTTTTCTATTTTGCTTTTCATCTTTCATTTAAGTACTATGAATTTCATGGCAAATGAAGAGAGAAATTAGTATACACAAAGCACTGTTAAAAAGTTCATCTTTTCTAAAGATTTCTTTTTATGTCTCTCAGATACTTTTGATGCCAGTGACACCCCATTAGTACTTAGCACAACATCCTGGTTTTTGCTACTCCTGTATTTTGCTACAATAGTGTTCCGAGTGTTTTGGGAATAATTCTGTTCAAAATAAAAGCTCTAAGTGCCTGTATAGCTGTTTAGAGTCTGTAAACTGCAGATATAGCAGATTAACCCATCCGTATGATTTTTACTTTCTTGCTAATGTAACTTTAAAGAGACATTTTTCAAAATGGAACAAAAAATTCAGCTATGCATCTGTCTATATATATATGTATATGTATTTATATTTTATTCAATGATATTTGCTAGATTAAAAAAAGGTTTTGATTTCAGCTTTGTTGATTTTATAATTTCACATCAACCCTAAGATAATCAGGACTTTATCATGATATGAGGTATAAAAACCCCTCAGGAAAAACATTTCTTATCTCAGGAGTTCACAGCTGAGTTTAATGAAGAGAGATGGCTTCACCTTCAAGTCATGATTAATCTATTAAGACTAAGATTGCTTATACAGGAAGTCCACGATATATTTTGGAATTAATCTAGATCTTGACTATCAGATGAGATGGTTTGTTTCTGTGAGAACAAATGTGGCACTTGATATCTGAATAGTGAAGGCAGAAAGGATATTAAACATTTGTTCTGTGAAAACAAAATAAAAAGATGAAATGTAGTTTAATTATCAGGAGTTTTAAAAATTTCTGTAAATTTAGTTGTTTTCTGTAACAGTTTTCTAATAATAATGTCACTTTATATATCACCCAATACCCCAGTTATAAAGAGATCCCATATTCCGTGTCTAAACTTTGTCTAATCTTCACAGTGTAGGGGATTTCTAGTAATGTGATAAAACCATATTAGATGAGCCTCTCTAATTTTTGTCACTCTATTCACCCAGTACTGTGAAGAAATTTCTGTGTCTATCTCAACAACCACTGCCAATATGTAAATAAACCATTTCAGGACTGAAAGATAGATGAAAATATGTATATGATAGGCTGTTCAATTTCCTGCAATGATCTTCTTGCATCACAGGTTTCTCCTTCACACAGCATTGTCTCAGAGTTAAAATCATCTTGTATATTCCACAATAGCTAGAGCACTCATTCAGAAAATTGCACAGCTGAACTCTACAACTTAGTTAACCAAAAGAAATGCATAGCTCATTAATCCTGTGAGCCAGGTAGAGGAAGGACGTGTAGAACCTTAAAATACAACAGGTAATTTTCAATGGAATTTGATGAATATTTTCCACTTTGGCTAACAGATTACGAAGATCAAGTTATATAGAAAATTGCAATTTAGGTACACATTTTGTCAGGCATATCAGCTACAGGTGAATATTTATTAGGTCACAGTGACCATACCCATCTAAAGGTAACATGAGTTACACTGCGTTTACAGTGTCTTTACTGGAGGAGCATTGTAACCTCACTGGTTTCTGTGAACAGAGGAATCAAAGTAATTCCTCAGAGAATAACAACTAAGATCAAATCAAAGTAATTGCTCAGATAATAACAACAAAGAGGCAGGGAAGGAAAATAAAATGGTTGGTGGAAAAAATCTTTAGAGAGGAAAACACTGGTTTGTTTCAACCCCAGCCCACAACTAAACACCATTCAGCTGCTCATTCACTTCCCCCTGGTGGGATGGGGGAAAGAATTGGGAGGGTAAAAGTGGGAAAACTGTGGGTTGGGGTAAAGTAAATAGGTCTAATAGGAAAACACAAGACACACACAAAAACAAAGTAAAATAAAGGATTCACCTCTTCCTGCAGGCAGGGAAGTGCTCAACCATCTCCATCACATGTAAAAGTGACCTGAGAAGACAAACATTATTTCAACTGTAACCCACTTCCTCCTACTTTCCACAGCTTTATGTGCTGAGCAGGATGCTGTATGGTATGGAATGTCCCTTGGGTCTGTGTGGGATCAGCTGTCCCAGCACTGTTTGTCCCAAATACTTCAGCACCCCCAGCATCCTTGTTGGTGGGGTAGGATGATAAGCAGAAAAAGTACTGTGACTCATCAGTAACAGGAACATCCATTAATAATCAACAGCAGAAGTCATAAATATAACCCCATACCACCCTCCCCCTGACAAAACCAGCACAAACGTTCAGATTGAGAGTTAGGAAAATAGGATGAGGCAATGGCTTGAAGCTGAGTCAGAATAGGTTTAGGCTGGATATTAGAAAAAGATTCTTCACCAAGAGGATGGTTGGGCACTGGAACAACTCCCCAGGGAAGTGGTTACAGCACCAAACCTGACAGAGCTCAAGAAGTATTTGGACAATGCTCTTGGGCACATGGTGTGACTCTTCAGGATGGTGCTGTGTAGGGCCAGGAGCTGGACTCAATGGCCCTTGTGGGTCTGCTCCAACTCAGCAGATTCTGTGTTTCTGCAGCTGTCATCCACTATGGGAAGGAAAAAAATATGAAAGCAGCAGACCTTTTCCTTTAAACAGTGTAAGTAAGGTGAGATGACTGCTACACACTGCCAATCACCTCAGTCATATGACTGAATATTCATAATTTTCATAAAAGAAATTAGAATAACTTGGTTGTTTCTAATATCCATTTTAAAGTAAGACTTTGATTTCTCAACACATTTGCTAAATAGCATCTGAAATGCATATATACTTGCTTGTTTTGTTCCAAAATGGAGTAACATTTTTGAGGGTTAATCTGAAGCTTCGTCTCTAGATGTTTTAAGAAATGACACAACTCAGTTTCATCTAAAGAACAAAAAAAAAAAAAATTACATTGCCATCTAACCTGTAAAGTCTTAAGTTGGTATTTCTATATAACATCAAAAAGCATCTTCTTCTTATTTAAGTAATTGTTTTTATTCACTAAGAGTGTGCCTCAGCGACACATGCAGATTTTGGCCCCATATGCATACTTGATTTGGCTGAAAGGTCATGCTATGCTCTCACAGTTATTACTGGAGAAGAAAGAGAAATGAAGGAAAAGAAGGAGACTTGTCATATTTTTTTCTTGAGCTTCTTGGACTATGGCAGATTTTCCTTTCTCTAGTTACATTTCATGCTTTCCTGCCAGTGTTTCCTATTTTAGAAACACTGATTTAAATAAAAGATACTACAGTTTTTCAATAGTATAGAAAATGCCCCTGAATTCTGGGCCTTTTCTTAGGGTAAAGAGTCACCTGTTCTGATTGGAAGATGGAAGACAGCAAAGTAATTAAAAAGGACATAAATCCATCATCCAGATTTGAATAAATTATAGCTTAAATTATCAAATGAGTGAAAATCAAAATACCTAAGCCTATACATGTGTTGCTAGAAAACAAACATGCTAAATATGATAGAGTGGCAAAATAGTACACCCTTCCACTGTAGAAAATAGCATAATGCCTAGTTCTGTGCTCATCTTTGTCCTTCTTATCCTCAAGTCCTAAAACATGTTAGAGTACAAACTAATAGGCATTCTAAAATTAACATGCATAATGTTGGAATAAAGAAAAGTAAAATTGTAATGGCAGAGAAGGCATTTCTTAAAATTGTTTTTATATTAGCAACAAAGAAAGCAGTTTCCAGGGGAAAACCATCAAATAATCAAATAAATGATCACACTATCATTCTTTGGTAACGACTTCAGTATTGAAAAAATAAGTAAAAAGATTTTTTCCTCAGGTTTCAACCAGCTTAGCTCTGTCTTGAATAATCTCACTATCACTCTAAATTGGCTATTGCAGTTGCTTTGGGAAACAAAGAAATATTGGGAGACCCCCCATAGAATTAGTTTTCTTTAACAGCATCTTGATGTTAGCACCACCTTTTGCAACAATATTTTACAGAAGCATGAATAACAACTGTTCACTCTGTTACTAGCTCAAAGTGTATGGGTAGTAATAATCTGAATAATCTGTTTTTTCTTCAGTAAACCAGGAAAGAGGCCAGTTTTCAAGTTCCCTTAAGCTTTGCATCAGTAAAATTAAACACAGAATCAAACTTAATGTATTAAAAATATGCAAAGGCATGTTTGCCCAAGTCATACTCAGTTGAGCATAAAAACAGTAGGAGAAAAACCAATACTAAATAGGGTCCACTACATTTTTAGCTCTTATGCTCATTGAATGGGTTTACCAGTGACATCTTGATGCTTTTACTCACCTGACTTCCATGTCACTATGCAAACCACTATTATACATAAAGTTTTTAAAGAACATTGTTTTTCTCTGCCTGCTGATACTATTCATAGAATCATTAAGATTGGAAATGACCTCTAAGATCATCAAGTCCAATCACCAATAAACCACATTCAGCATTAAAGCATGTCGTCAAGTGTCATACTCACACAGTTTTGGAACACTTCTGGGGAGGATGACTTCACCACTTCCCTCAGCAACCGGTTCCAATACTTTACATACTTTTCTGTAAATTTTTTTTCTGCTAGAACCCAAACCAAACCTCCCCTGGTGCAACTTAAGGCAAATTTCTCCCATCCCGTCACTTGTTATCTTGGAGCAGAGACTGACACCCACCCCACTACAACCACCTTCCAGGTAGTTGTAGAATATGATAAATTCCTCCCTGAGCCTCCATTTTGCAGGGTAAATAACCTCAGCTCTCTGAGCTGCTCCTCATATGATGTGCGCTATTCCTTCTCCTCCGTCCAAGCTTTTCATTCTGTCTGCATTTTGTTTCCTTGACTGAACTCCTATTTCCCCAATCCTGTCTAGGCTTAGTCCTTAACTGGTTTTTGAAAAGTTTTTGGACTAGTTTTTTGTGATCTATGTCTTTTTATGGCTTAAGCTGAATTGAAGTTATATAGAAATTAATTATAGACAAGAACTTTATCTCTTTTATGTAAATCAGCCACACTGTGTAAATTTGGCAAAAGTATAGCAGAATTTATTGAAACTTCCATGAATTTTATTACTCAGAAATATTTAAAATATAGTTCTTTATACACTTACTTTTTTCATGGATTATAGTTATTCTGCCATTTTTTTTCTATGTTATTCACTTAATTAATGTTTTACTAATTGTAATACCAAGGTTCTCCTTTTCACTGCTGATAAATTAGGTCTGTGTACTCTTCTTTAATCCTCTTAACATTTTAGTTTTGAATTTTCCTCCATTGTGTTATTTTTTCAGTATGTCACACTGGACATACTTAATTTCAGATCTAAAGCACTAAATTTGGTGGCTAAATTTGACACCTTGGGCACGAAACTTCAACAAGCTATTTTTTGCTTCTAACATTTTTAACAGAAGTGTGGAACTTTTCATTGAATATAAAATTAGGAGCAGTCTTGGGGAAGTAATTCATAGTACACTGTAAAGGCATTTGTCTTATATATACTGTTTTAAGTATCTTCTAATGGCTACAACTTCTCAAGACACTCGGTTTATATACTACTTCTGAAAAATAATTTTTCCCAGTTTGTAAAAATAAACTTCAAATTCATTCATATATCTTGGTATTTATAGGGATTGAAACTTCTTACTTCTAAGTGAATTTTCCTGTAATTCAGTTTAGGCTTCATGAAATAGTACACTACAGCTCATCTTCCAAGGCTAGATATCAATGAGAGATGGAGATGGCCAGTGCCACTGCTACCCAAACCTCTATGCTGTGCAAGTACCTACTCTGTAGTAAGGTATTGTATCAAGGTATTGCTATGTTCAAGTATTTTATTCTCCTTCTTGTTGCATTTCAGGAAGATACAAAAATCTTAGCTTTTCAGTATTTTTTAAAATTATTTCATGACTGAGTGCCATTTTACCTGTTTAAAGTGTTAACTTCAGTTGTTAAATCTGGAACACCTCTGCCCAACTGGATTCTAACAATATTAAACATGATGCTGTAATCCCATACCCCACAATTAAGCATTATTGGCATTTTTAATAATGAGCCAAAGGCTTTGTACTCAGTTTGTAAAACTTCAGGTGTGAGGCTTTACAGACTTGTCTGTCTGAACTATTTTCTACTTCCATGGACTTTTCTTTAATAATTTAATTTTATCAATTTTATTATTTTTCTTCTGAAAGGGGGTTATATCTATTTTGTTTTGTTTGTCTTTGCCTTATACAATGTATTTTTTTTATGCAGATAGTAGTAAGAAGTGTTACTACTGCAAGCAGTGAAAACATTGTCTGTGTACAATGAGATATTTAACATGCAGTGTAGATTAATACAGTTCTGGTACAATAAGAGAAGCTTTGAGATATTGAGGTGCAGCAAGGGGACAGAGAAGTGGAGGCTGTGGATGACAAGAAATGGGGCACTGGCCAGGCACTGGAGGCCACACAGCAATAAACAAGTCAACCAGAAACAAACCTGACTCTTGACAAAGGAAGGCTTTAAAGGCAAGTAAAACAACCAAGAACACAGAGAGAGAAACTAAAAAACATAGCTAAAATACACTATATATGTTACATGTGGAAACGAAGACCAATATAGAAAAAGTGTAAAAATATGTCAACAAACATATAAAAATAGACTCTTCTGAATTGAGAAGGAAGTGGAAAAAATGAGACTAAGTAGAAGAGGAAAGAGAAAAAACTAACATCAACATCATACCCTCTCAAGAGAGGAAAACCTGTTGCTGCATGCCTACCATACTGAAGCCATTTACCAGAGAGTAACACCAGAAAAAGAGACAGAATCTAGGAAAGATGTATGAACAAATTTTTAGTTCCATTGTTTTTAAGATTTTCCCCTTCCTTTCTCCTCCCCCTCCTTGCGGCAGTATCCATGTCTTACTAACTCTTACTTTTTCCATTACTATTTTGATCTGTTCTTATAAAGGTAAGAACTAATTCAAAACTTAATTTTAATAAAATCACTGTGATTTTGTATCTCCTGGTTGCAGATCAAATATTTAGATGATAATCCAATGCGAGAATTTACAAGTTATGGTTATACATAGAAGCCTAAGTTGAAACTGGTCAGGGTCTTTAAACAAAAAGATTTTAAATATTTTGTCCATTGAAACTCAGCTTTTAGAAACATTCAAATTTTGTTAACTTGTGGGATTGGAGTCTATATATATTTCACTCCAGTGCTATGATAGTGAATAAACCTGGCCTGTTCCTGAGTCTAACATGGATAAGAGGGTCATTTCCTATATTTCTATTTTTTTTCTATATTTTTTTCCTACCTTGTTACTGAATGAAATTCACGTAATATGGTGAGAGACCATGAGAAAATAATGCTGAGCTCAGCCAGAGATTTGTTAGTGAAAACGAGAGGAGAGTTTCCCCACATGTGTAGCAAGAAGGGAGCAGGTAAGCATAACGCTCTGGTAAAAGTAAGTGAATGAACAGTCTCTTTCCACTGAAAGGATGAGCAGATACAAGGGACATTTTCCAGTAATTTGCATTATTTTGTGCTTTCTCTTTTTGGTAAGAAGATCAGCTACATGCTCAGAAATTTGGTACAAGGCTGTGTGTTCCTGTATGCATTTTCCCATGACATTTGTCACCAGAAGAAAGACAAATTCAAAAAACTACATCTTACCCATTCAAGCAAACAACAGATAAACCTATCAAGTCCACAATTTCAGTAAGGTCTTAGGATATCTATGAGACTCCTAGCAGGTTATCCAAACTAAGGACAGGTGACTAAACCAAGAGCTTTGTCTTGCAGAAACTCACTGCTGCCCTTATGCTGCCCTTAATGCTAACACCCTACAGAAACAGAGGCAAAATCATAGAATTGTAGAATAACTTGGCTTCCTTTTTTTTTCCTTTTTCAATATCTCTTCTGTTAGCTTGTGAAGCAGTTGTTGATTTTTTTCCCACATTCTTTCCCATGCTTTGAATGTGTTTATTTTTGAATGAGTGGACAAACATAATGGTGAAAGAAAAAACTACTAAAGTTTAGGGAAAATTTCTCATATATTCAAACATTTATTGCTGCAGGTGAAGCTGAACATCATCCATGCATTGATGATTAGGTATAAATCAAAAACTTAAGGTAGAAAAAGCTCTTGTTAAAATAATGTATATGTAACTTAATGAAAAGACTTTTTGATATGAAATAAACAGTGATCCTACATTTACATATGGCTAGAAACAACTTGGGACAGGTAGCTACTGGAAAATGTCCAGGAAAAGCTTCATAATAAAACTAAAATTCTTCAATCTGTCTCCAAACTAAAATTAATATAGACAGTTCAGAGCTATGAAAAAAGCCATCTGCTAACTAGTGAACATACTGTCCACAGAGTCAGTATGGTACAAAAGCACAGTCAATTAACTTTCATTTTAAACTCTGGTTCCCAAAGATACAAAAGTTTTTCTTTTGAAATAAATCTCAAAACGTTGAACAAATTCACAATATAGAAACAAATTCTTACACAATAAAAGAGTTGTCTTTTTAATTTAAAAATCTCCCAGTAAGACTTCTCATCTTCCAGATAGTCCATGAAAAAGTAAATCCATATTCTCATAATTTTTTATAATTTTTATTATTAATTTAGGAATTCCCTTTCAAGATACAAAGTTCTTCTGGTAAAACTTTCCTTCTTATTTTTAGCCATTTTTAACAGTAAAAATGAATTTTTCATGAGTCATAAATCTGACTTCTTACATGAAAAAATTCTTAATTTGCCTCTCCCTACCCCTTGTTCTATTTTCTACTTGATGGAAATCCATAGGAGTGGGGTTTTTCTTCTAATGTAAACTTTACTTATATGAAAACAATCTCCTTATTTAAGCTTTACCCAGCTGCTTTTTAATAAGAGACAGAGAAAGAAATACATTATTACCAATTTCACATAAAAAGGCTAACTAAAATTGCGGGACATTTTTGGGTTTTTGAACTAGTTTCTATTGAGCCAGCAAATGTTATTAGGCAAAGTGTTCGTATACAAAGGAGATACCAGGTTTTTTTTTTCTCCCATCAGCAAAAAAATAAAACTGAAGCAGAAAACAGGCTCACTTATATCCCAGAAACTGGTTAATGAGCTTCGTTATGAATCTTATGTATATGAACAAATTCTGTACTGATGCAACTGTTGGGCTTATACTCAAAGACTGCTCTTTATTCTCAGTACATTTGTGAATACATTTCTATGTGTCTCTGTTTTGAGTAAAATAAGAGCCTGTTTAGGGTGCTAGCCTCTTTTTTCATACAACTCAACCCAGGCAAAGTACACTGGTCTCAATGAGATTGAAACACATCAGTAACAGCTGTGCTGCACCCACTCAGAGCTTAGCAGCCCAGGAGTGTTTGCAACTGACTGCAGGGTGTGACACGCCTTATGGATGGAGCATTCCAAGAGTATTGATACTATTAAGGGTCTTGCTTGCCCTTCTGTAACTCACTTCACCCTCTCAGTAAAAGTGTTATAAGGTGTTAACCTGTCTGAATGGTAGTGCTTCTACAGATTCTACCCTCAGTGTCAAACACCTCCTGTAAAACTCAGAAGGAATTTGCTGGAGGACCTGGAAAATGTGACACGCTTGTCAGATTATCTGATAGAAGAATATGGAAAGTGCACAAAGGTCCTGAAATTCTGGGAATCTATCCTTAGTCTCAAAAGTTTTGGAAAAATGACTGCATATCTCTGTGTGTGTGCAGAGATTCATATCAGTAGCTCTTGCAAGGCTGAATGGAAATAGTAACTACAACAATCTATAATACTTATAAGAGTCTTTGCCTGCAGTACATAAATATGCTTAAAACCTTCTTCTAGGTAGTAAACCCACATCCCTTGCCTAATTATACAACAGCAAGAGCTTTAGGCTATGCTTAAATATTATCTGAAGTTGGGTTTAATAAAACTACTTTGAAATCATGACAAGAATTTGTCTCAGAATATGTTTCTGTGATCAGGTGAAATGTGAAACATTTCTAGCATATCACTGTTGTTGTTTAACCCCAGCTGGCAACTAAGCACCAGGCAGCTGCTCACTGGTCACTCTCCCTCAGCGTGATGGGGGAGACAATTGGAAAGTTAAAATTGGAAAAAACTTGTGGGTTGAGATAAAGGCATTTTAATAGGAAAAGCAAAAGCCACATGCACAAGCAAACCATGACAAAACAAAGAATTAATCACAGTTTCCCACAGGCAGGCAGGTGTTCAGCCATCTCCAGGACAGCAGGGTCCCAACAGGAGTAACGGTGTTAAAAGACAAAGGGGCAGAGCCTAGAGCCATGTGGGCAAGGCAAGGTTTGCTATTCTATACCACACAGATCATCGCACTGGGTGTGGCTTCGGGGGGAAGGAAAGGTGAACGCACCCTGGAAGTGGTGTTGTTTTGTTCCTTTTTCTTCCCCTTTCCAGGGGAGGTTGCTGGGACCACCCCTGCAGACCACTCTGTCCTTCTCCCACTGCCGCCCATCCCTTCCCATCCCTTGGGGTGAGCACAACTACAAATGGCAAACACAGCTAAAGCCCAGCAGCCCAAGAGTGGGTGTCACAACACAGACAATCCAACATTTTGTTGTCTGGGCTCAGGGATGGGGAACACAAGCTGTGGGAATGTATGCCCTCTTGTCCTTGTCTCTGTGGCCATGCAGAACTGAGTTGAGATGATGAGCACCTTTCATGTGTAAAGCACCTTCTCTTTTGTATACTTTTCTTATTTATTTGTTGCTGTCATTGTGCTTTTTTTTTTTATTCCATTGCTGTTTGTTTACAGCAAATTGTTGACTCAACTCTTACTCTCTGCCTTTGTCTCTCCCTCACCAGAGGTGAGGCAAGGTGAAGGGAAGTAGCTCATTTGGAGTTAAAATTCCAGCTGGTTTTTAAATCATCACAACCATTCATCATTCAGAATTTCACCTCCTTCCTCCTTTTTCCCCCAGGTTCATGTGGTGAACATGATGCCATATGTTATCTAATATCCCTTGGGTGACTCAGGATCAGCTGTCCTGGCTGTGGACCCTCCCAATTCCTTGTCCATTTCCAGCCTCCTCAGTGGTGGAATGGAGTGAGGAGCAGAAAAGGCCTTGACTGTGCAAGCACTGCTCAGCAATTGTGAATCGTCCTTGAATTATCAACACTGTTTTCAGAAAAAATCCAATACACAGCCTCATATACTAGCTACTGTGAAGAAAATTAAATTTACTGTGGCCAAAATCATCACAACTTCAAATCAAATCACTGATATGACGTCAAAATTAATTTGAAGGCTTTTTAAAAATTTTGCTACTACCAAAGTTTTTGTGGAGCCCTTAAAATCACACAAAAAGTCAGTAAGATTTGACTCAGAAAATCTAATGATCTGTACACTCTCTAGGAATAATTCTGAAGAAAATGTGATGCTTCATTTTGCTTTGTTTGGGTTAGTTTTGTTTCCGAAGAAAACAGGCAATAATTGCATTAGGTTTGATTACAGATTGTTCTTCCTTGTTCTATTCTCCATTCATATCCTGCTTTCATAAACTTCAAAACAGTTAATGCCATATTTGAGCCATGTCTTTCAGTTTTCAAAGACAGAAGCTCAATGCTCCTTTTTCACATCATGTCAGCCATTGATAGCTACCCACTTCAAAAGAAAAAAATAAAATTTCTCTCACTTCATATCTGTCTACAATATTTACAAAATCATATTACTGCTCCATTTAAGGGAAGGCTATTTCACTGGTATCAAGATTTTTTCTGGTTTAGCAAGAGAAATAGAAATTAGGCACTCAAGTCTGGAGATAAACAGGTAAGAAATAATCACAAATTTCTATTTTCTCATTAGGTTAACTTACTGTGCGTTTGGGTTGATTTTTCTTTTCTCTATTTTTGCTGCTTGTTTTCTGTTGGTTGTTTGCTCTTTTTTCATTTGAAGTTTTTGTTTGATGTATTTTCAGTCCTAGGGAAGAGACTTCTCAGACGTCACACATAACAAAAAATATAATCATCAAATTCTATAAAAAATAGATGTTCGCTTCTTTACAGTGCAGGTACAGGGTATGAGGCAAACAGGTGTTTGGTGGGTTGAAAAATGCTTTTAGCCTTACTTTAATGTTCCATAGGAGTTAAATCTTTTTTTTCTGGTTTCTCTTTAGGTTTCATACTGTTAAATTGCAGAATGTATTGCTGAGTGTCACAGAGCAATGAAAGAAACAAGGAAGGGAAAGGGGGAAAGGGAAAGAGGGAAAGGGAAGCTTTGACAGCATAACACAAATGTAAGACAAAGAGGCGTGCCATACTCCTGGCATGTTTTATGCAACACCCATTCACAGGACACATTAAATCAGTTTTTGCAAGAAAAGAGAAAGATTTACACAGAAGTAGAAGCTTATAATGCAGTTTGTGCCAAAGTTGCTTCACAGCCTTAATTTAGAAATATTTTAGCAATCATACAAATTTCTGCCAATTTTTAAAATGTCACACATTGCTAGTTGGAGAGAGGCTTCTTACATAAAAAAAATAATTTTCTGAAAAAAGCCTTCACAGTACTTGTGAAAGTGTTGAAAAGCCAGTGTTATCCCTGCTTATATTTGAGACTAGCTCCACAGTTTGTTCAGCTTGATTCCATTGATTTATCTGAAATAAATAACTAAAAAAAAGAGAATGGATTTTCTTGGAGCCTTTTCTATTAAAAAAAGATTTTGTTATTGATTTTAAACACAGACTGGAATAAATTGTATAAATTTATGTGAACAAGATTAATAGCAAATCTTACAGAGACTTTGTTAAAGAGTCACCACTACCTCTTTGTGTTGTCTCCTCAGTAATGGTTGTTTAGGCTTGCACCTTTGGGAGTCTTCAGAGATGTCTCTAATAAATGTTTATCACTTCTGATATACCATCTGATGAAGAAAAAATTTCATGGGATTTACTTATGTGATAGCTACCTGGCTGATGTAATATTTTTCTGGTTAGTATCACTGGAGAAGATGACTTTGTAGCTGTCCAGTTTTAAGATTTATTTGGATTAAAGTATAATTTGAAAATAGACTGTCAACATATTTTAATGAATTATTTAAATTCCAAGCCGTATCTTCAGACAATCCTAATTTTAAAAGATTACACTTAAAGAATATTTGCTAAAGCTCAGGAAAATGTGTGAGATAGTCTTAATAAAAGGTAAGGAAAGAGGAAATAGTACCAAAAACCAAAGGAAAATTATAAAGAAAGAGCAGTAAATGACAGGGAATAAACCCAGGATAAATAAAACTTTTTATATGTATTTAGAAACATATTTGTATTTGTATATGCATACACATATTCATAGGTATGTATATAAAAATATTTTATATACATACAGATATCTCAGGAGAGAGTATGCTTTAAGAAGATGAAAGCAGAAGGCAGAAATAGATTAGAAAAAAACAAAACCAACAAACAAATTCAAGGGAAGGAGCAAAAATCTTAAAAAAAGGAAAAGATAATGAAAATGAAGTAGCCATCAGAAGACAATAAAACACAGCCAAAATGTGACTTTACTGGGTTTGGTAAGATGGGTAGGGTTTGGAAGCACAGCTGAGTGTCAGAGGAAGAAAGAATGAAAATTTATACTGTAAGATGCAAAAAAGAATAAACAAGTTTTAATATTAAATCTTGTACTTCTTGGCAACATCTATACTTGGCTATGGTGTCAGAGAAATGGTACAAACAAATAGTTACAAAGATTTTGAAAGGCTAGCCAAATACTTAGCAAAAAATGTTACTGAAACTCAACTAATATATAAATCTATATTATGAACAGAGGCTTTTTTTATTAAAGTAAGGTATGTGGTGGTTTACAGTAAGTTGTAACTCTTTGCTTTTGCAGTTGTGTACATGTTCAAACTGGCAAAAGAGTTTCATCAATTTATTTTTTTTAAAATTATCCCCCTTTTCTCAAGATTTTCTGGCTTTGTAAAGTAAGCAAGTACCTTTTTCATATATATTTCCTAAAGTTCCTTCTAAACTAATACTGAAAATGAACATTTTTCATTTTCTCTTCCTCCTCAAAAAATAATACCAGACTTCCTACCAGGTTTTCAAAAACCCATTTTAAATTATTTGCAAATGGCAGGGAATGCAGAGAAAAAAATCTCCTTGGATTTTAACATGTACTGATTGTAACCATATTTTATACTGTGAAGCATTTCTTTCCCTTTCCTTGGATGGAAAAGGAAAAGCTAATTTAATGCCTATTTCTAAAGTATTCCATGTGTTTCACTTTCTAAGTGGTTCCTTGAATTTTGTTCAAGCCACTGAGAAACGAAAATACAGCTCTAACTACTCTTTGAAACTCACGTGGAATAGCTGGTAATGACATCTGGATTTATTCTTTTGAATAGTGGGCTATTTTCACAAATTGCCTTCAAGTTCCTTCTCAAAGAGACAAACATTTGGAGCCCTATCTCTTTGACAAGCAGAGTGGCTCACTGACAAGGTTGTATAAACCCCTCTTAAATTAATCTCTGCCGTTTTTGTGGCTACTTCGAAGTACTTGTTTAGTGAAGAGAAGCCCACAACCATGTGCTGTGTGTAACAGCAATTTAATGAAAAAAGTTAGGTGTTTTGAAGGCAGAGGAGAGAAGTACCACTTAGTAGGGTTTCTTAATAAGTAAATATAGAGAACTTGAACAAAATAGGAAAAGTTCAACTTATTCAGGTTCTATGTCTGCAAGATATCTACAAGGAATAAGAAAAGGAAAATAAGTTTTGGGGGTTTTAGGAAGGGTTTTTGTGTCTTTATATTTTTTACATCTTCCAATGTGGTTTAAATTAAATATAAGGAAATGAGATATTGCAGAAATTGAATACATTACAGGCTTCTAACGATTTACATTATACAATCATGTGGTCCATGTTAGGCTTTCCAAAGGTTTGGATTTACTAGGAAAATATATGCAGGACTATTTTATTTTTTCTTCAATGGAAGATAAATAGGATGAAAAATGGAGGCTTTGATAATGATGAAGCCATGCATTTAATTTATTTTTGGCTTGGAGTTTCCTTTCAACAGAAGTGACTAGGCTTCAAACTCACAAGAATCTTATTGAAGCAATTTATGCCACCCTCTGCTTATAGCTATCCACAATATCAAGCACTTTGGTGAGATCCAAAAGTTTGGGAAAGTCTTGGATCATGACTATAACTGGTTGTGTAGCTCCATAATGGATGGATCTTCAAAAAACTTGGGCTACTACCCAGCAAACCCCTACCCCACTACCAGAAATCTGCACCACAGATTTATGGATTGCAAAGTACCAGAGCTAGGTTTCCTGTGTATTACAGGCACAAAAGGAAGGAGAAGTCGCTTTTAATTTCTTACTCTCCTTTCTCCTTCTGAAACTATGTAAAAATGAAGAAAATTTTCTTTGTATTAAAAGCTCTTTCTTCAATCCAGCCTCATTTCCAGCATACAAGTTAGGAACATATTTGCCATAGGCACCTTTTATAATAGTTGTAGAAGTTTTACTTTATGCAGGGTGGTATAGGTTGAACAATAAGGCTGATCATGTTTCTGAAATGGATCTTTGTGTGCAATGGACCATATGATCTAATTTTAAGTTTGAGTGAATTTAAGCTCATTCATAATTTTTAGTTTGATTTTCTGCCTTTCCACAGACCAAGTGCAATTTGTTACATTGTAACACAAAGCAGAATACCATATTATACTATATATTATGTACTCCACAGTTTGGTTAATAAATGCTTAGCCTTTCTTATAGTGGTGTGCAGGTGCCTTGTGGTTTTAATTTAAAAAATTTACAAATAAGAGTGAGAGAATAGTCAATATTCTGGAAAACTTGTGACAAAAACCTCATAATACTCTGAATTGTCAAACCCTCCCCTAAAACACAAAAAGTAGTCTTGTTTTGGTATTGTGAGATTAATGTCATTTAGAAAAAAAACCCCTAAAATGTATAACATAATGCTCTATTAAAAAGTTGCAAAAGCGTCAACATTACATTTTGTGAGAAAGATCTATTGGGATCAGATGTCTGGCAGACTGTGGAGTTATAGATTGCCTGTGAACTACTGTGTAGCTCACGTCTACCATCCATATACAAGGGTAAATCCCACAAGGTAAGTCTAGAGTCTGTTAAAGAGAAGTAAATGTGGCAGAGAATCATGACTCCTAAAATACATTAAATAAATAAAAAGGTAATTTTGGAAAATATAAACTGAGTTTGCACCATTTAGTTCTTTATTAGATTAATTTATACTGTATCAAGGTACAAGATAGTAATCAAAATGCTGTAGAAAATAACAGTACTTTGCAATTTTACATTTTTTTTTTTAAGATTACTGTTAAATTACTACACAGTCTATCGCAAAAGTAGTTCAAATGCAGTCCCTTCTACTCATGGAAAAATGTTATTTAATACAACAAGAAGTTGAATGAGAGCTTCAACTTATTAAATCTTGAAGAACTTAGCCCAAAATTTACTGCATTTTGCTCTTTCTCTCTCGTGGCTAAAGCAAAATTTTTATCACTTTCAGGCCATAAAAATGCTTATCATTTAGTTAATTAAGGAACTAAAATGGAGCAATATGCAACATATATCTCTAACAGAAGCTTCATTTTGCAGGTGGTTCATATCTTCCAGGCACCATCTAGAAAAATCTTTTTCCATACAAACCTCAATCTGTTTTGTCATACTTCTCAAAATTTTAATCAAACTTTGAAAAAAAAAAAAAAAGAATTTTTTTGCTGGGTAAATTCTAAAGATTTTATGAACAAATGAACTTAAGCTAGCTCAGTATAGTTATACTCTTAGCAGATAACTCTTATTCTACTTTGCACAGCTGACTACTACACTAAAAATACTGTGGGGTTTTTTTTTTCCCTCAGAAAAAATTGGTGGCTGAAATGAGATTTAGTAGAATAGAATAACATTTGTGTATAGGTCAAAGCATACATTCAGAGTATACATAGAAGACAATGACCACATTAAAATCAAGACTTCTTGGCTCCTTTGTATTGTGGATTAATAATTTTCTTTTATGCCTTAGGCAATATACATGCTTATGTTGCCATTGTTCATTTCTGTTGCATTTCCTATGAAGTTTCACTTTATAACTACTTTAGCTCTTTATGCTACAAATTCTGAATTTTAGGTAGTTTATTGAAGATTTATCTGTTTGATGTGTTTCTTTATTTTGTTTACAGTGACATAAATTCTCCTCTATCCACTAATTATCAAGAGTAAAGAAACTACAAAAAAAAAAAAAAAAAGGGAACTAAATCAAAAAACCCTATGTTTTACAGCTTTTGCACTCAGTTTCGGCAGTTCACAGCTAATCTTAGACTAAAACCTAAACAACATAAAAATATCAGATAATAAGGCAGAAAAACTCCCCATCTCAATACTAGTGCTAGCAGTTCAACCTTTCGCTTAGTCAAATATAGAAATATTTGTTGCTTTATAATATGACCTGGTTATCAAATTATTCCATGGTTGATCAATTGCAAACTGTGCACTGAAAAAATTAGTCAAACCACAATTTTTTTATCCTACATGGACATAATTTTTTGTTGTTCTTTATTTCTTTACCCTGTTTTTGTTCTTCTTGCTTGTCTGTTTCATCCAAATTTATACTGATAACATGCATAGAGAATATTGCGGATTTCAAAGGCACAGAAGTTTAACTGAAGAAATCTATCTATCATCAAATGAAAAACAATATGGAAAATGTTTTCATAAACAATGACATTGTGGATTCATTGTACAGTAAGAGAGGGAGTAAAAAATATAAATGGCCTGTGTACAGCACGCACATACTTTAGTAACAATTGTTATGCTTATTGAATTTTTGGCTTAGGGTGTTTCTAAAACATCAGTGTGTAAGGATTTAATCTGGAACTTTAAACCTAGTTATTCTGGTGCTTTCCCCTTACTTGATGTTAGGCTGCAATTAATCATCTAAGCTTATTATTAAAAGTATTAAAAAGACATTTCCACCAAACTCTGATCCTGATGTTTTGGAGTCACTGCTCTTTTCAGCTGATTGCAACTAATTTTTCTGCCAAATCAAGCTGGTACCTCTTTGACTCAGTATATACTTCATCTTCTTTGTATCTAGTCTCTGCCTCTTGACCTCAAATCACTGTAATTATTCAAATCATATTCTTCTGTTCCTGATAACATAGTGTTGACTGTAGTTGGAAATAAAAAATGGGGTCTGGGGACCTTTTCCTGGTTTGTTCAGTGTGGCAATTCTTACATAAGCAGAGAAGCAAATTGAAATGAATTTTTGCTAACAATATTTGCATAAAACTAGTGCAAGATTGTCCATATTCACTTCCTCTTGAGCAGAGTTTAAGAGTTGTTCTCCTGTATGTGAAGTAGATTCTCTCAAGTAGATGCTCTTCCCTTCGTGTGCTTCAGATGTGGTTCCTCCATTCTTGTGGAAAGGCAAAGGCCTGGCCTTTCAGTTAGCTTTAGGTCAGAGGCACTGGGGAAATATATTTGACAGGAAACCAGACAAAATCTAGCCTTAAATAAACAAACTGACCTACACATACCATTTATGGAGGTGACTTGCACAAGCACTTTTGGTCTACTTCTATCACAGAATTTGATTTTGTGTTATCTCCAGAGAAGGAGAGTCCACACCCTCTCTCAGCAATGTGTTTCAGTCTCAGTCACCCACACAGTGAAGAAGTTCTTCCTCATGCTTAGGTAAAACTTCCTGTGTTTCAGTCAAACTGTGTATCAAGTCATACTATTTGTTGATGTAGTTATTTCTTACTGTGGAAGGTGAAGAATATGGGAGAATCCCTCACACCAGAAAGATCTGCCTGGCTTCTGGCCATTGAACATTAAGGGAATTACAAATTGCACCACTGAGTTCTGCTGGTGGGAGGTGCACAGAATCAAACCCAGGTGAAGAAGTCATATCAGGCTCTGTTTAATAGCCCTTATCACTACAACCAGGATAACTTTAAAACCAGCATTGCAATGGCATGCTTTTATTAGCAATAATAATTTAAATTTATCTTGCCTCACAGTGTACTGGATATTGGGGAATGAAATCCTGGAGATTTTCTAAAACATTCTTCATCTTTTCATGAACTCTATTACTCACCTATGTTGCTTAAAGTTCTTTAACAAGACACACCTCATGGTGTAACCAATCAACATATTAAAAAGTTGTTTAAGCGCCTAAACTGTGAGAACTGAAAGTTCCTAACAGGTTTTCTCTCATACAAACTCTTCTTGAAATAAGCTGAGGATGATATTTAGAATTGAAAGGCCTCAAGATTTTTTAATATTTTAGATTCAATAACAAATTATCTTTCTTATTTCAGCTTATAACTTCCTTTTTTTTTTATAATTTTAATGAAATGTGTAATCTTTCCAAATATAAAACACCTTTCTGGGCTGCAGGCATCACACATGAGCTATTGTGTAAATACAATGAATGGATAAATAGACAGATGATCCTCTCTCTGGGAAAACATACAGTGAAATCTAAAATGCATACCCTTTCAATTCAGTTTGACATTTAAAATATGAACATATTTCAAATTACTTAAAAATCATGCTCTGTGTGTGGCAAATGCCTTAAATTTTTTGATTAATTTGCTGTTTGATGCTTGTTCACAGGGACTACTCATTAGTGACTTTAGCTCCTAGTTAATGCAGCATAGATATTCTAAGTCCATGAGAGATAGATTTGTGATGTGGGGAGATGAGCTAACCAGGGTTTACAGCTGCAAAGCCAAACACGTATTCATGTCTGTCCCTCATCCTTAACT
Source organism: Cettia cetti (assembly GCA_013401135.1). Taxonomy (NCBI): domain Eukaryota; kingdom Metazoa; phylum Chordata; class Aves; order Passeriformes; family Sylviidae; genus Cettia; species Cettia cetti. The sequence goes on along the minus strand of VZUI01048218.1, from coordinate 32,138 downwards.
AACATACTTTTGCCTCTGGCACTAGAAATTTTCCTTGTGAAGCCAAAATACTTTGGCAGTCAGAAAAGTTCTGAGAGATAGCTGAAGAAAGCTTTGAGCATTTCTTAAATTAGCTTTTTTAACTCACAGCCAAAACAGAACTCCCTAACTTTTCAAACAAAACAAAGTGTGTTTGATGTCCTCATAGGATGTTATTTTGTAATTTTACTATTCAACTATTTTTCGCCATGACTACAATTATGAAATAGTTTATCAACAAGCACATTTACAATCAAATGGATTTGGCTCTGGTTCACATTTCAATTCTCTTAAGTCAACAGATTTCTCTTGTTTTAATTTGTGTTCACATTTCTATATATTAGAAATATTTTTCACTTTCATATATTAGGAAAGGTAGAGTTACTCAGAGATTCACATCAGATTTTAAAATAAATTTGACTTCTATTAAAAAGTAAACATTATTGCTGATAGATTATATACTTTTGAGATGAACAAGTGAATTTCTGTTCATGGGACAGAAAAACACATGCTTTTTAAAAGTCAAAGCATCTTGTCAAAGTAATATGAATTACTGAGTGGGATTATAAAGAAAAAAAGGAGTAAACTCAGGGTATGGTTTCAATTTCCTGAGAAAATTAATGGCAACTGGGTGCTTGATTCTTATATGTCATCAAAAACACCCCAATTCATAGACTTAATTTCCATAGAAACTGAGAGAAAAAAACCTCCATCCACACTCCAGAGCAAAAAACACCTACTAAGAAGTTAATAAAATAAAAAAAAAAAAAAACACCTGCAAAGAGGTAAATAAAATAATAATAAAAAAATAACAAAACCCAAGACATTTTAGTCTTGCCTTAACTAAATACCTTCATGTCCACTTTGCAAAGTTGCATTTTCTATCTCTGTCCAAACACGAGTACCTGCTTCTTACAGAGACAGGCAAGGACTGAGCATCTGAAATTCATCTCACAGCCAGCTCTCCTACCCATACCAACCCTCACTACTGCAAATGTCTAATGACACTTTTGTTCAGTAGCCTTATTAACATAATAAGCAGTAATTAAGAGCACCTGTGTCTAACCAGATTTCAGCTTGGATTTGCTGCTTCTTGTCAGATGTTGGTAATTTGTTTTAAGCTCACAGTTTAGCCTAATAAAAGCTATTACCTCTTCCTACAAAATGTTTGCATGACCTCTATCAGCTTTCTGTTCCACAGGTCAAAGAATCTTGTAGTTCAATTGCCCTTCATAGAATATATTTTCTAAACTTCCAAGGACTCATACTGTACAGCCTTAAAAAAAAAAAAAAAAAAAACAACCAACCAAACAAAAAAAACCAAAAAAAACCCACAAAAACAAACAAACAAAAAAAAAAACCAAAAAACCCACAAAACCAAAACAAACAAGCTGTCTTTCCTCACATGTTGAAATTTTTTATCCACACTTTAGAATTTACATACTGTGAAAACAGGTATGCATTGTCATTATAGTCTATGGTATGTCTATTTTTGTTGGGATAATTTCCAGCATAGTTACAGCAATCAATTTAGCTATGCTTACATAACTTCCCCTCACAGACAGTCAATCACTGAGTAAATCCAGCTGCCTTCCAGATTAATTACTTTACTTCTAAATAATAAAAGCACTCTTTTCAAAATAATTTTGGCAGTGGGGAGGCATATTAGGATAGATTAAAGTGGACTAATTATTCTGCCAGTTTTATGTCTGAAAATTTCTCCATATAGACAAACCCTTCAGTTGATGCAAGCTCCATTGCATAGTCAGTCCCACGATGGGAGCACAGTGTCTCTCCTCACTAGGGAGATCTCTTTCCCATGTGATAGGTGTCTGTGGAGAGCATCTGCAGGAAGAACTACCAGAAAGAATAACCGCAGCATGATTACGAAACATTGTGTTTTGATTTTCTGGTACTTGTTTTTTACACACACTCACAAGTATCCCTGACTGATTTTCTTTCCCTTCTTGCAGCCTTTTTTTTTTTTTTTTCAGTTTAATTTCCCCATTCACTTTAATTAAGCTCTCCCCAGGCTCCCACGCTTGCAAACTCTTTTTTATTTATTTTAAAGTGAGCTGACTAACTAGCCAGAAATTTCCCAAACCTCTAAGCTCTCATTAAAGTCTTCTGTCAAAGCCTTTCGTTTTATTTTTAGTGGGACCAAGCTAGGCATAAATTGAAGCAAAAGAAGTAGGGGGAGTAGGATTTACTCTGTATAAATAGAATAAATCTATTATTACATAGAAATAGAAAAAACAGTTGAAAGGTACGCACACATTTGTTATTTGAATTACATAATTCAGGAAGTCCCATTATTCACTAGTTATAATTATCAGTTCCTTCTTGATGTCTTCACTCCATCCTTTCATAGAATTTACATAGATATCTAGTCTCAGTTTCTGCATAATTTCATAGAATCCTCTGTATCTTATTGAAGTATTTATTATAAAATCACTCCATTTATCATTGTACTTGGTATATAGGGCAGTTGTATGACTTCCTTATTGTGGTAAAAAAAAAATTGAGTATAAAGTCTTAAGAACAATCTACCCTAGCAAAAATTATTAAATTTTCTTGGGAAAAAGGAGGAAACTATCCAGATTGTACCTCCTTATTCTCAACCTAACTTCAAGAAAAAAACATACCCAGGAATTTTCATGGAATCATAATATAAGGATACCTTGTCTTGAAGGGTCCTTTAGAGGTCATCTGGTCAAATCCCCATGAAATGAGGCAGAACATCTTCAAATAAATTGAATTTCTCACAGCCATATCTGACCTGACATTGAAAGTTACCAGGGAGGGGCATCTACCCTCTTTGGGCAACATATTCCAGTGTTTCACTGTCCTCACTGGAAAAAATGTCTTCTATTATCTAGTCTAAACCTACTTTTTTTGTTGTTGTTTGTTTATTTAAGCCATTATCCCTTGTTCTACCAGAACAGGCCCTGCTAAAAGGCTGCAAAAAGGTGTTCCCAGAGCTTTCTCTTCTCCAGGCTGAACAGGCTTCTCCTCTAGGCTTTCTCTTCTCTCAGCCTGCCCTCATAGGAGAGGGGTTCCATCCTTCTAAATCATTTTTGTGTCTCCTCTGAACTTGCTTCAAGTCCATGCCTTTCCTGAGCTGAGGACCTCAAAACAAGATGCAGTGCTCCAGGTGAGGCCTCACCAGAGTGTGGTATAGGAGCAGAATTCCCTTCCTTTACCTGCTGCTTACACCTCTTTTCAGGCAGCCCAGGATGTGGTTGGCTTTCCACCAAAAAAAGTCTGGAGAAAACTTTAAATATGTAGAAAAGAAGGCTGAGGGGCAGATCGTATTCCTGTCTACAACTACCTGAAAGGAGGATGTGGTAAAGGTGGGTGTCAATCTCTTCTCACAGGTATCAAGTGACAAGATGGAGGAAATGGCCTCAAGTTGCACCAGCAGAGGTTTGCATCAGATATCATGGAAACAATATCAAACATTAGAAAAGACTGCCCAAAGACTGGTGGAGTCACCATTCCTGAAAGTGTTCAAGAAAAACATGTGGATATGGCACTTAAGACACGGTTTAGTGATGAACATGGTCGTGATGCTGGGTGAATGGTTGGGCTTATTCTTAGAGATCTTTTCCAAACTTAACAATCTCACAGTTCTGTAGTTCTGAGCTGTGAGTACAGAACACTACTCAGTCATGTCCAGCATTTCATCCACCACTATTCCCAAATCCTCATCAGGGCTCTCAATACGTTCACCCCCTGTTACCCAGTGATTACCATGACCCAGGTCCAGAACCTTGTGCTTGGACCTGTTGAACCTGATGGGCCTGATGGGCGGACCTCTCAGTCTTGTCCAAGTCTGTCTGGATGTTATTTATTCCCTCAACTATGTAAAAAAATTTAAGCGTATATGTATCCTCACACAATAGGATAAAAGACATGAAAAAAAGAGGGAACTGATCTTATCAACTTCAGAAACCTCTCCACAGCAAAGCTGAAATTATCATTATGCTTCTTTGTTTATCATTCTACAATGATTTTTGTCAATCTCTGTGGTAGAGTTTTTACACGAGACAACTTGAATTAATTTTTTGCGGTTTCATAATATGGTACATCAAAGGATTCAGTGAAATCAAAATAAATTGCATCTGCTGTCTTCTCTGAAACTACTAATCCTGTAATTTTATCAAAAGCAACAGACTGGAATAAAAAAATTTAACAATCTTAATTTGATACTCCTTATTCCTTACATTTTAGTTATTTCTGTCTGCAGATACATATTTACAGTTACTTAAGAATATTTTGATGCATTATAATTTTATGTGATAGTTCAAGAGTCAATTCTTATCATCACAGGTAATGAAAAGCTAAATAAAGAGTAATCATAGTTTACATTAAAAATAAAAGTAAAAGTAAAAGTAAAAAACAAAACAAAAAAACCCCAGTAACAATAGCAGTAGTAGTTTGGTTCAGCAATTTTTTTTATAAGGGATATCACATGCCAGTGTATTTATCATTTATTTTAGGAGTATAAAGGTTAGCCTTAATTGATTAATTAATAAGGAAAGTATGGAACTCCTTATGTCTGAAAACCAGACAGTGTTCGGACAATACTGTGTCCTAATGAAAGATCAAGACATATCTGTAGACAAAGAAGATATACTAAGCGAAGTATCCCACCTTTCTTTTCTTTTTAATATAAAACTTTGTACAGAGGAGAAAATATAAAATTTTTAGAACAAAATAATGCTCATTTTAAAAAAAATTATAATGTCCATTTTTCACGAGACAATCTTAATCAATTGATCATTATTTGTGAGCACTTTTCCTATACCTGGAAGTTTCAGCTAAAAAAACCTCCTAAAATGTTGCTGACAAAGTCATCAGGAGACTGTTTTTTACATAATGTGAAAGAACTTAGTTTCCAGATCCTTTCCAGACAAATAAAAAGTAAAATTACAAGCAGGAAGTGATATTAGTGATATTTTTAATGAAAAGATGGTTTGTTGCTTGCTCAGAAGTCATGTCTTTTCCTCCAGTTCTTGACCATCATACATCACCAATGCTAAGTGACGAACCTTGCTGTCATTCCAGCGCATTGACACATTTCCTTCTTTTTATTTACCAACATCAAAATGTGGCAATATCAGCATGACTGTAAAGTTGTTTCATTTGTAACAAGAGAATGCCTAGAAATCTGTAGAAATCAGTTTGGATGTCCTGATCCATGCCACTAAAATAGATATACAGAGAAGAGGTTAGAAAATGTTTGGTTAAGAAAGATAAGACATTTGAGTGAAGTACACTAAACTATGCAGGAACTCAAAGACAAGAATCATGGGAAACCTCAGAAAAAATTCCAGGATGATATGAAATAGTCTTACGGTAATAAAGTAAAAGGAAATGTAGCTGCTGTAAAAGCTACAGAAGGTGCTCTCTCTCAAATCTAGTGTCAGGAAATTACAGAGAAAGCCAGCAACCTCAAGCAATCAGAATTTTATCAACAGCTCAGAGAAGAGAACACCAGCATGACAAGAATGACCTCTTCTTTCCTTTCATATAATGACATTTTTTTGCTAAGATAGTGAAAAATTCTCTCACTGCAAGTGTATTTCAACAGAGATAGCAGAGAGACTTTCCCTTAAATCTTCTTAAACTCCACCACCTCCATGTGGCAGTAATGAACTTTTGAAACATATGAACATATACCAGCTACTATAGTGTGCATCTATGAAAAAAAATTGCTGATAGAGTGCTGAACAGCCAACAGCCTTTCACCTTCAGACAATAAAATTCTTATGAAAGCACTCCTTTGTCCAAAAACAAAAAATAAGAAAAATTTCTCAGTAGATGAAAAATCAATCCCCATGTTGCCTGTGTAACAAATTGTAGGTATTCACAACATCACAGCCTTTCTCTGATTTCCCCCTTAGTAGCCTGTTAGAAACATCATGAGGAAAATACAACTTTATCTAATAAAAGCACTGGGATTACCTGTAAACAATTCTGTATGTTGAAGAAGATGGAATTCCTAAGCAGTTTTTTGAGACGTTGTAAGTCAAATGAATAAAAAAAAGGAATTTGGACAGTTAAAGGTCTTTGAATGTGTCTTCATGTACGTGTGTTTATTCTAAAGTAAATATAAATTATGTTTGTATGATTAATCATGTGTAATATTCTGTCATGTAATATTCTGCCTGTAATAAGTCTGTTAGAAACTATAAGCAGATGAAAACAGCATTTCTGAAACACACAAAAGGTGAAGATACTGGGATAAGAAACTTTTTGAGTGAGGAACAGAGGCCAAAGAAATCCTGAAGAGAAAGATCTGAAGTCAAGAATTGTGATAAAGTTCAGAGCCCAGACATGGAAGGAATGTTAACAAATAATTTTTAGAAATGGCATAGATAACTGTTGTTAACAATGATAATTTGCATGCATTTATAAAGTGGAAGATTGCTGTTGATCTTCTAAATATACTCTGCAGCAAAAGATTTGATTTTTTTTTTAAAGTCTTGACGTTGCTAACAGTTAGTAAGCATTTTTGTGTGCCAGATTTTCTGAGTGCATGCATATTTTTCTAGCCAAAACCAAAAGTATGACAGAGCTTTAGTGGACCTTTGAGTGGGTTATCTCATACTCCATCCAAACAAAAGTCATAACTTAAAAAAAAAAAAATAGTGATAAATGCAGCAAAATTAAATATTTTGTATAATATTTTATCAATATGGTCTGATGTAGGAAATTAGGGGGATAAATACCTGCAAGTATATTATGACCTATGAAGACTGATTATTTTGGCAATAATTTTAAAGTCTTTAAAATACTGTCTTAAATTCTTCAGTAGTGATAATTTGTCATTGCTTTAGATAACTGGCTGCAGGGTATTCACTGGCTGCAGGTTATTATTTTAACTGCTCTCGCTGGTAGTGCCCTCTAGCTCCTCCTAGATGGAGGCCCATGAAATTATGCACAAAATGCATTTCTACCTACAGAAATTACATACAGGTTGACTAAGTGGATTGAAGCTAAATTTAAGCATTTCAAAAAAAAGTCGCTGTTCTCTTTGATATTACTGCTTCTTTATGGGTGTGTAACACATTCCCCCGGCCCCGAGTGTCCCAGGCAGTCACCCCGGATCAGAGCAAGGAATGCGGGATAGGCTTGGCCTGTGGCTCCCAGACTCCTTTATTGTAAAAGCAAAACAGAAAAAGCAACCTAACTCAAAGACAGAGCAGAGACAAAGACCTAAAATCTCTAAAATAAAAGTGAAAGCAAAAGTTCTCTAAAAGGAAAATGAAAGCAAAAGTTCTCTAAAAGGAAAATGAAAGCAAAAGTCTCTATCTCCTCGTATCAGGACAGTGGGTTTTAAGGGATGGCTTTGGAGGCAGAGTTCAGGGTTAGAATCCAATAGAGAGAGGGGAACAAGAGGGGATTACAATACTAAAACCAATAAAAAAAAAAGAGGGAGGGGAACAATCTAAACAACTAATAGGCCATCAAAAATTGGGAGATTGATAGGGAACAATCTGGAAGAAAAGGCAGGGTTAGGAAAGGATTGACAGCTAAATAAGTGAATGCAATCTAGGCAGTACTAACAGTACAGGGAAAAAAGGGGGAGGTACAATTCAGGACTAAGTTATTAACATAGGGGGCAGCAAAAATACCCATTTAACATAAAGACATATCTCAACAAAAAACGAAGAGACCAACATCATAACCTTGAGTCATAGATTAGTGTTGCCACTCTCATATGATATTTCATATGTAAGGCAGAGCTACTGGAATTTGACATCTGACTTTAGAGTCAACAGGCAAAAGGAGGAAGAAATTAATTTCCACACAAATTATTTATCCATTTCATTTCCGGAAAAAGCGATTTTGTAGGTTTTTTTTTTTTTCCCTCTGTAGTGCATAGGATTTGAAAGTGCTGTGCACAGGTCAAGTTGTCCTTTGGAAGAGTGACAAAGTCAGCAAAGTATGGTTGTTCAGGCAACCAATCAAGCACCTTAATAAGTGCTTATGGCAGTTGTTTGGCCTGAATAATGAATCTAAAACTATACTCAGTGTTTTGTCTGACATGATGTGCACGACAAAGATGAAAAAAAATAGATAAGGATATTACTCCACTAGTCAGGCAAAATTATCTAGACTGTTATTCATCAGGACACATGGTACTTTTAGAAATAGTGTAAAAAACCCTCTGGCAACCAATGCTACTTCTGAGTAGCTCTACATTGGTAGATGATGGAAACACAATATTATATTTTAAGGTGTTAAATGCTTTCTTGAACTCAACTATAGTTAAATAGAAACAAATATATTTATTTAAAATTCCCATGCCTTAGCAGAGGACAGAGGCTTTGCAAGTACAGTAAGAGGAAAAAACACTTGTCATTATTAGGCTAACGATAATACGTGAGCTATGAAGATCTTTTGAAACAGATATGTGCTGGAGACAAAAAATTCCTACAGTTATTGATATGAAGACGACATTTCTCTCTTTTGGCATACAGATGATGAACTAAATTTCAATTAAGAAAAAAATGTATATAGTTTTGCACTTTTGAATAATGAAATAACTAATACATTTTATGTGTCTCCATGGTGCCTAATATTGTGCCAAGAATATAGTAATTAACATTAATTACTGTCACAATATCATCAGCATCAAGGCTCAGATATTCAGAGCCTTTTCACAGCAATTTTATGCAGTGCATGTGTCAATGTATATAAGCACGAATGCATATGAAGTATATAAAAATAAAATATGAAAATAAATAGAGGGACTGTACAAAATGCTTTCCTTTCAATTAGCTCTGTGAAGATCAGTACCTTTCCTTTTTTACCTCAACAGAATAATGTCACTCTTCCAGTTATATATAGAGCTTATCATATCTCTCTTTACTTGCACGAATAATATTTAGGAGAGAAAAGCTGGTGCTAGTTTCATCCAGACCTCAAGGAGGTTAAATGAATCACTGTGCATGTTTATCTAACTCTTTATGAAATACCTTATCCCTTACTGTAGAGGGATCCATCTATCTGTCTATCTCTCTAATCTGTGTATCTGTCTTCCTAGGCAACTTCTACTATTTTCCCCCCTGTACAATTAAGAAGCAATTATTTATTGATGATAAAATACAGTATGAAATTGGAAAAGCTTAGGAAAACACATTAAACTAAATTTTCACAAAGAAATTAATATCTCTGAAATGCAGTGTCAAGTTCTTTATTACTGAGATAGTTTAAAGTCAGTAAAAATGTACCAGCAGAAAATTTGGCACACTCTATGATCAAGTTCAACAGTCAAACAGTCAAACTTGGGTGGACAGCACTCTGTTATATTAAACTCTGTTACATTAAACATAGCAGGGGGTGTTTTCTGGCCCTGAAATTACCTACCACTGGCCAGGTATAATTGATACATTAAATTTCAGACTCTAATACGGACTTTTACTTGCATGGACTATTTTCTAGGTCGTGTTGATTCCCCAACCATGCCTGACTTGTGGTCCACATTTAGGTCAATGTGTCAATTCAATTTTTTTCTAAGAATTTAATAATATAGACAATAAGTTTCAGGAATGTTCTGAGGTCCTAACCCTACAGAGCTGTTCTGTAGTCACAGGTAGATCACTTAAGCCTTTTTTCCCCAAGCTAGCTGTGGCTAGCTATATGTATAATAACTTGGTTTACATTTATTTTTTAATGAAAAATATAACAAAAATGACCTCATATAATTTGCTACTTTTTTGAGAATATTGTGTGTATGTTCTGTCATTCTGTTTAAGACCTACAGAACAGGAATTCCATCAATTAATGATTGTGTTCTATGTTTTGACTTTTTTTCTGTCCTGTTTATTTCTTTGCATTGCAGTAGTCACAGATATTTGAATAAGATGAAGATTTATAAGGAAAATTGAAATTTTAATCCCAACCGGCAACTAAGCCCCATGCAGGCAGTTGTTCACATATCCTCCAAATGGGATGGGGAAATAATTGAAAGCATAAAAGTGAAAAAAAACTCATGGGTTGAGATAAAGACAATTTAATTGGCAAATCAAAAACTACCACAAGTAAAGCAAAATGAGGAATTCATTCCCCCCTTCCCAGAGGCAGGCAGGTGTTCAGCCATCCCCAAGAAAGCAGAGCTTCAAAATATATAACAGTGACTTTGGAATACAAATACCATCACACTGAAGGTCTCCACCTTTCTCCTTCAGTTTTATGTGCTGAGAATGATGCCATATGGTCTGGGGTATCCCTTGGATAAATTGGGATCAGCTGTCCTGTCTGTGTCCCCTCTCAATATCTTGTGCATCTGTATGTAAGCCCTGCTCAACAATAATGGAAATATCTTATCGACACTGTGTTTAGCAGAAATCCAAAACACAGACCCATAATAGCTACTGTGAGGAAAAAATTAATGCTAGCCAAAACCAGCATAGACCTTAATCTTTTAAATTCACCTAAGAACTGTGCTAGTCAGTAATGAAACAGTTTCAGCTACTTTTTTTTTTGTGCAGTATTTTCAGTTTTTTCTCACTTTCTTCTCCCATAACATCAAGTAAATTAGGACTGCAGTTTCATACAGGCTGCAGCATAATTCAGTTTTCATTTGTATGACTTTGTAAGTGACAGCCATTTAAAAATGATCTTGGCAGCTAAAGAGCGTACAAAGTAACTGATGCATAATATTGTGTGTTATTGATGGACAGATTCTCTTGACAGGTTGCAAGTGTTTGGGAATAGCCATCAGAAAAAAATAAGTAAGAAGTAGTCAGTCTCTATTTTAAAGAACATTAAGCATTCCCCTTACAATAATGTTACAGGTTGTATATCTAAGCTCAAAGTTGACACTAAAAATAATGAGATTCTGCATTCAGGCTCTCAAACTCCAAGAGATTTTACAGACAAATAGTTCTCAAAAAGATCTTCTCAGCAGCTGTGTAAGTAGTTGTTGTACATTATTCAACAGAACACCTAATGCTCTTTTAAAACTTTGATTCAAAAAATGTTTAAACTTCTATCATTTTATTCTCAGCAGTCAGAAAAGAAATTGTTATGGAGAGCCCTGAATGCCTATAGAAGTTAATGGAAATCTCCTGCTGATTTTGGTGTCCTTTGGATCAACCCTTAAGTGTTCTCCAGTCCCCTTACAATTATTTTCAATGCCTCTGAAGAAAGCAAAGGTTTCTGAGTTTTAGTCACCAAGAAATTGAAGCAACCAAATTGAGTACAAGCTGCTTAAAATACTATTTTGATGCTAATCTGTGTTTTCAGAAGGCAAACAGTGGGAACTTTGTGCATCTCAAGTAAAAAGAAAAAAAAAAAAAAGGTGTACAAAGAAGTGCAGAACTTTACAAAGGTCACTTCAGCCTGATATGGCAGGTTACATATCCCTGAACAATAACTCAACCTGAATTTTATTAGTTTCAATGACAGCACCACTGACATGTCCTATAGAACACATCTGACAGCAACAGCTTCAGAGTGGCTGGCCCATTGATCCAGTGACTTGGGCACAATTTTTAACATCTGCATTGTCTGATTTTTGAAACTTTTGAAAAATGTAACTGCATCTTTTTAAAGTATTTACATTCTTGTAGCTATCAAAAATGCAACCTGGATTAAGTATGCCACTCTGCCAAGTCAAGTCCAAACAAGAGAAAGATATCTAACCTTAGTGTTTCCCTCCCCCTTATTAAAATATCTAAATAGCAGACAGCACAAAATGACTGTAATTTTTTTGCTTTATTTTTTAAAGATTATGAAGGACTGTTATGATACTGTGTGATCATTTTACCATTTCTGACCTGTGTTAGCTGGTAAAGCTTCCATTGGACCAGGAACCTGAGGTTTGAGGCAGCTGAAATCTTCCCCAGTTCCATCTATTGAAAGAATATTACCCATTCACACAGAATATACTTTTCTATCTCAGCAGAAAAAAGCCCTGGACAATAGTTGGGAACCTGAGAAAAGATAAAATAAACCATTAAAAACATTATTTTGGCTTAAATATGCCAAATTCAGCTATTAGCCAATGACAAAATTGAGCAATGACAGTGCAGAAATTTGTTCTGTATTGTTCTTTATGTGGGTGGTCTGTTCACCTTCACACACAGCTGCTTTGTAAGTAAGCTAGATTTTGGGCTGGGCTGCAGCTGCTGAAACAAACAGTAGGATTTGATTTTGGAGAAAAAAAAAAAAAGTTGGTACTTCCAACACCAGCTTTCAAACCACTTTCTCTGTCATGTGTTCACCAGCTCAGTCCTCTTAAAAAAGAGGCAGTGAAGCAAGGATAAAACCCAACAAACTCTATTGATCCAGGTTATAATTCTCATAAGTTGTTTTTTAAAAAAAGTGAAATATCACACTGCGTATTGTATAGACTGCACACGGTTTTAACACTCTTGGATATTCAGATAAGTTTGTATCCAGAAAACACATTTATTTAGCCATAATTAAAATGAAATTTGTAAATAATTACAAATAATCATGTGCGCTAACTCTACCTCAAGTATGTTTTAAAGCATTATTTGCCGCAAGCCTTATATTTTCTTTCTCCCCCCCTTTTTTGTGATAAGTGGATATTATTCATTTATATTTTCTTCCTCCCCCCCTTTTTTGTGATAAGTGGATATTATTAATTTATATGCACTGTAATATTGTGTGAGGATATTTGGCTTTCTAATATATGATAGAATTTAGCCACTGAGAAAAATATCTTTTAAAGAGCTGATTCCCCTCAATTTACATTTTTTAGTTTTCTGATTGTAAAAAAACCAGAACAACAGATGGTATCTAAAAGACTTCATAACAAATATTAATATTCTGATACCTGGTTCTGATACCATCTTTTACAAACTCCGTACAGTGACTCTGCTTACCCTGTGTTAAGAAAGGTTTTATCTATGGTAGAAGTCATTCAAAACTGTGAGGGAAAAGCAGTTAATTATCTAAATAGATCCATATTTAATTTAGTAGTAATTTTACTTTGAGAAACTTCTTACCTATCGACATACATACAAGTCAAAGCACACACAGATGAGCAAGCAAGATCTTTTCATCAACCCTAAGATGAATCTGGAAAAGATTTTAAGCCATGTAGTCCTGTTGTCAAAGCAAAATCAGTAGTCTTCTATACTGACCAACATATATATGTATATATACACACATATATACACAAAAGATACACATACAAAAGATATCCAGAGCTTCAGAAAGTTTGTTTCTGTGCTTTGATATACAAGGAAGAAAGGGAAAAAAAAAATCCATGGCATCCCGTTCACCCTCCCCAAGAGCAGAGATCCAGAAACTCTATTAAATGTTTTTGCTCCAGGGAAAACAATCTGGCTTCATCATGCCTAGTTGGAAAATGTTGTAACAACTTCCTTTTCTTTGAGGCAATTTCCATAATCCAGCTATCAGTTTTTCAAAGAAAGAAATAGACATTATGCTACCATTTAAAACACTACATGTTTACTAATCAGACTGAATTCTTTTAAATGAGCCCTTACCTACATTTACATTTCCCTGTAGCATCACACTGCAGTAACACTGGAATTCCTGTAATTACAGAAAACCATTTTATTTCAGCCTCTCTTTCTTAAACAGAATAAAAATATGTAATTCACTGTAAGTTTTGCTATGATTAAATGCATTTCCGAAACTGGATCTCTCAATATGATCCTGGAAGAATAAATAATTTTCCTTTGAGTACCCAAATTTTCACATTTTTTACGTTACTGAGGTATAAGTTTTATCATCATAGATCTTGGAAATCCCATTAGCTGATTTAGTTGACAAGTCAGTAGTATCTCAAAGTAGTTCAATGAATCTGTGAATATCAGTGTTTCTTAAGAAAAGTACTGTCTGGATTTATGTGTTGGTAGAGAACCAAAAGCAATAATGCCATTTGGGATAAAGCATATCAAAGGTTAATGAATACAAAGATAAGTAGTAAACCCCAGAGATCACTATAGATCAGCATAAGATTTGTTACAACTGAACGAATTTCTGCGGTTTAGTTGGATGTTTTATATGGATGGCAAAAGTAGAGGCACACTCAAATTTAGTTATGCTGTGATTAATAAAAAGCCTTTGCTTCCACAAAATTTGCAAGAATTTGTAACCAACATAATTCACAAAGTGTCCTGAAGATTCCTTGACAACAAACACATATTCCAGAGCTTTAAAACCTATCTTTGTTTTCTAATATTCTCCTTCTTAAAGCCATACCTGACTCTTCTAAGCAGTACACATTCTAACAGCAAAATAACTTTTCCCACTTCAGAGAATTTCAGATCAAAGTTCATACACTAGACCAGCCTAAAACAGTGCAGGAAACAATTTGCATTTTGTAATAAAATACAGATTTGTTGTTATTAAAATCCGGCCATCTGCTGGGCTAGATGAGGCAAAGCTATGCTCAAAGTTCCTACAATATTCAAAATTTTATGAAATGGAATTGATATGAAAGAAAATACATAATTGATTTATTTTATTAAAAACAAAGGGAAATCACTACAGATATACAATGTTCTATTAACCCCTGTCTTTCAAGAGAATTGGTGATACAGATCCTTGTGCTCTTGTGAAGAGATAAATAGAATATATTTGTGAGCTCAGTGAGATAACAATTTTTAATACTTTCTGTGCAATGCAAGGAGTTATGTGACTCTCATTCATCTACTCTCAAACAAGTAGGCAGTTACAAGTGAAAAAAGAAGGATGTGAACAATCTGTCTGCAGACTGTATTTAGTATGATTCTTGATAATGTACAGTTAGAAATTCCAGCAGAACCTACACTGAAGCCTATGCACTTAACAGGTGTTTGCATGGGCAGTTATTAAGTGTTCATTAGTGACTTGACTCATACTACCAAGTTGGAAGTGATTCTTTACAGTGAAAATCCACGTCAAAAATATACACTCTTTCTTAATACAGTTAGTTTTAATTATATGCTTCTTGCAAGGTCAAATCCTTCTTGTCTGGAAATCAAAAACAGCTACAAACTATGCCAAACCATTTCTACTGCGTTGCACAAGCATGCAACAATTTACAGGAATAAAAGGCCTTTCAGTGAAGAGTAACCCTCAAATTATCAATTAAGCCAGGCTTTTTTTTCTATTACAAACCCTATGAGATAAATCCTAAGTTAAGCTTTAGAGTTGGATGCCCAATATACTAGAACAGATCTGGCCTCAGTCACCTCTTCAGTTAAGCGGGGCAATAACTAGTGGATGTAAATGTAAGGAAGATACGAAAAATGCTGAGCCAGAGACAGGCTTTAGAAATCAGAGGCCTAATCAAGGTCCAACTGTATTTCATCTCAGACCATGGAATAAAATGCTTTAAAGAATTATCACAGCATTGAGGTTCTCTGCTTTAAAGATAAGTATCTTAGCTACAGCTCTACTTCATCATTCATGTTTGAAAAATATCTTCTTAGTATGAAATCTATCAATCTGATTGTTCCTATTTCCTTCATAGAGGTGGGGTGGGTTTTGTGTTTTTGGTTTTTTGGTTTTTTTTTTTGTTTTGTTTTGTTTTTTGTTTTGGTTTTTTTTTGTTTTGTTTTGTTTTGTTTTGGGTTTTTTTTTTGTTTGTTGGTTTGGTTTTTTTTTTTTTTACAGTGGAAATAATTAAGGACATCCATCCTTTTCTTTTTAGTGTTTATGACCAAATATGTACCCATTGTTTCAGTCACTTAAATTCACAAAACAGCTAATGAACATTTTCATTGCTCCTTTCATATGCAAAATTCCACCCTGTGGGGTTATTTTACTATCTTTCCTTCTATAATAAGGACATATTGTAGCTTGGGCTAAATTGCCTCAGGTTTGAAGAGTCAAAACAAATTATTTCATCATTTTATTTAAACTGTGGTATTGCAGAATTCTATATATTCTTAAAAGTGATACATCATCCTTCAAAAGGAGTTATCAAATTATGATTTCACTGAGGTGCTAGGTATTATGCCCATTTTTCTGCACAAAATTCTGTATAAAGGAGGTCCTGATTAAAGAAAAAAACCTGTTTTGTCACCTTCATTTGATTTATTGTGTAAATATTGCTGAGTTGATATAGAAGATTTTCTCAGAGTTTTGGCACAGTAGCTGTGCAGAAATTCTGAATAGTCATTTCTGGATTTCAGTTAGTGCTCATGTAAGTAACAATGACCATAATTAATATTCCTTGTAATATTTAGATATTGGCAGAACTTTTCGGGAGCTGACAACTAATTATTGTTCTTATAGAAAAGATAACTAAAAAAAAAAAATATTACTCAAGAGTGGTTTCAGGTGTCTTGTTTAAAATATTAGAAAATGTCAGTTCCATAAAACTTTTTTTTTCTTAAAAAAAAAATGAAAGGATAGCTAGTATTTAGTCTTGTATTTGGACAGTAAAGAAGTAAACTTCTTTTTTTCTACAAGTTGAAGTGTTTGTTGAAAAACTTAACAGCTGTGTATTCACACTAGCACCCATTATCTGATTGCTGTGGAAGATTATATATGTTTTCTTTTTGATTCAAAAGCCAGAGGGTGGTTGAATTATTGCAGGAAGTTTTCTGAATGACATTTCAGAAACTCCATAGCAACTATATTCAAGTCATGGCACCTGCACAACATGAAACTCTTGAGAGCTCTACTTTGGGTTCAAGGAAGGTATCATACAAAGTCATGATGACATGCAGAGATTGTCAAAGGAAAATGTGTCCATTATTAAAAAAAAAAGTGTGTACGGAAGTATATTGCAAGCCTACCCACATGGAAATGATAAAACCATTCTTTTGCTGGAAACAACAATGAGCAGTGGCAATTCCTTTTATTATTTCCCCTGAACTGCAAGCATTGAAAAATCTTATTCAGTAACAAGTTATTAGAAAAGAGGTGACATGTACTCTTGTACCCAACAGCATTTCCAAGAGATTCTTTTTTACTTTGTGAAAACTCATAATCTGTTACTGTTTTCCTCTAAGAAACAACAAAAATAATCTTGCTGACATGTTTCTGCAAAACTTTCACATTGTGATTACATTTACTATAATTTTCCTCACTAGCACTGGCTGCAACCACCAATTATTACAAGTGTAGTAAACATTACTATTTACAATGTTTTACAGTGGCATATGTATTGAAGAGCAATGTGGAGATAATTTTGTACAAATTACTTCAGCCTTCTACTTCTTTCTCATTTTAAAAAGGGGACTAAAATTTCCTTTGCTCATTAAGATTATTTTCCTGTTTTTAAATTTTTCTTTATCTGGAACGAGAAATTTTCCCACATATTCATTAAATCAAAAAGAAAGCAATTATTTTAAAATGTGAAAAAAATTGTCTGAATAAATGACATTCTATTAAAACTGTTCAAATTTCTCACATGCAGTGGCATCATACCATCATTAGTTCTCCAGTTTATGGCTTTTAAATTAAGTAAAATATAAAAATTATACAGGAATAATAATAAAAAATACATACAAAGAAATCTTACAAAGAAGTCAACAAAGTAAAATAGCAATTATGAGACTTGAAAAAGGGCATAACAATTTTTAACCACGCTTGTCATTGCTTTTAGATTCATGTTATCCAGGGTCCCAGCCATGCACAAATCCAGTGGCAGCATTTGTAACTGCAATATTTACATAAAGGAATCTTTTATATGACCTATGATGAGAGGGTATAGGCTACATCCAATGCATATGGCACACCTAAAATGTAAGCAAACTCTAAATACAAACCAGATAAAAACAAAACCTCACCCTCTCCAAGCTGTGATTTGAATAGGCTGCGTGAGCAGGGAAACAGCAATTCTGGTGTCTGCATGTCTCATTTACTTAGTCACCAGCCATGCAAGTGACACCCCCAGAGGAGGCACTGAGCTTTATTCCCTGTTGTCTAGGTTTAGAAAGACAGGTGCCTGCCAGGGAAAGCTGGAGTTTCCCTTGGAATGGAGAAACCCACCCTCCCTCCAAATTATTATAATTTTTCAGTTAAGGGCTTTCAGGCAAAGATTTGGGGATAGGAATAACAGTTCTTTACTAGGAATATTAAAAATACAAATGTAGTATTACAAAAAGACAAGCAAGAAAGAAAACAAACAAAAATCCTAGAAACCCTGACAGAGTCAAGAATACAACCTGACACCCTGTTGGTCAGGGTGTTGGAAGCAGTCTTCCTGGAGAAACCGATGTGGTTATTTTGGAGTAGAGATGATCCTGTAGAAAGGGTCCAGTGGTGGTGAGATGGGTCCAGTCTTTCTCTGGAATCCAGTGGAAAACAAGCTACACGATGTTCCTGATTTTCAGTTTTTATCTAGGTAGGAATGGTTGGCTCCTCCCACTCTGTGGAGCATCTCTCACTTTGGGATGATGTAATGTGTCATGTCATTGGTGAGCCTTAATGGCCCATGAACAGAAGATATCCCCGGAGGGAGGATGGTGGTGAAAGAGATAAGGAACACTGCTCCACCTGGCTTTAACAGCTGGGCCATTAACAGAAGCACCCACCCCCTCCCCCCAGAGTTATGAGGAATGGGTTATACAAGAGATAAAGAAAACATCTCCCCAACTGGTTTCAAGAGATGGAAAAATAGAACATTTTCTTTTTGGTTACATAACTCACAACAACTGCCCATGTGACATAGCCCCAGTAACAGGAACTACATTTAAACATAATCCGTGCAGCTCATGAGGTATGTCTTGGTTATGTCAGTGTTAAGGCCCACGCAAATATTGAAAAAAAAATCAGAGAAATTACAGGTATTTCTTTATTCAACTCCTATTTTTGGTCGTGCCCTAACGAATGAAGACACTTCTTGAAAAAAAATTAATTTAATTTAGGGGCCAGTGAGTGTGACACTTTGTAGTAATCATACAAATAATGTTAATATTAATACAAATAATTTCGTTTCTTGAGTTCTCTTTGATGCTGTGGCACCTTTTTCTTCTCTTAAAAATGGAATGATTAATTTCTTTAGTAAATGAAGCTTTCAGCTAAGCTTCACTGACAATGTACATTTAGTTGTAAGAACTCAAAAGCATTATGCAAAAAAATGAGTGAATATGCTATTCTTTAATGTGATTTCTTTGATTTCCTCACTTCTTGATTTTCTTACTACTTACTTATTGTCAGTGTCAAATTCAGGTATTGGAAACATAAGTTCATTAATTAGTTAGTCACCACACTTTTAATAAAAACCTGGGTTGAAAACATCTACCATTTCAGACTTGGATCTTTACTTAATAGTTTCTTTTTACTAATTTATGAAAGAAACAGACCAATTATACATGAAGAAATTGGTGATATTTTATTACCACTTATTTGGAGCCGAACAGCACTCCACTCTGTGCATAAGAAGCAATTCCAAAACCTGCTTTTCAAAGAATTTTAACCTTTACAAACTGATGTTTTTTTCAAATTCTGTCACTCCTGAAATTTTCTTTTCTTGCTCTGACAGAAATTACCTACTTATCCAGAGCACTACTGAAGTATAATCAGGAGATCTGAAAAAAGGAACTGTAGAAATGGTGCTTTCAAAGAAAAGGTGATGCTGGTAACTTTGAGGTTTAATTTAATTGCTCAGAGTTAGAGCTTTTACTAAACAATGTTACAGAAAAGCTTGTATACCAGCAAGCAGTGATTTTTTTAGAAGAGGAGAAAGTTTGGCATTACAGGACAGTTTAACACTCAGATAGGGGAAAATGTCCTTGGGAAAAGGCCCAATAATTCTATTTCTTGTTTAGCTTGTTCCAGACCCAGAAGTGAGTGTTCTGCTGAATTCCAGTAATTTCTCTTCTCTATCTCCTCTCCTTCAATACAACACAGGTATTTTCAGTTCTGATGTTATAAAGTGCTGAAAGGCCCCTCAAGATCAATCTGTTGTAAACTTTAAGCCATATATCTTTGCATCAAGGTTCACATATGAAAGAATATCGACCAGGTGGCTGAACTAGATAGTCTGTAATGGCATACCTGAAGGTAAAGAACAAGTCCTTGTTTGTTTCAAAGTTCGGACTGGGGATAAATAATAGAAACATTTATGCTTTTATTGATTATAGCAGGAGGTCCATTCATTGAATACCCAAACAGAAGTCAATATGAAGAGGACTATCAAAGTAAACATTGACATTGTCACATTAAAAAGTTGTATCTGGAGATTTATCTTGTATGTACTTCATAAATAACGCATAATCCATGGATCAGAATTATTCTCACATTCTCATACATTTTCCAAAGGAAAATATTGTCAAGTACTTCGACAAGAGACATAAAACTTTTTGATATCTTAAACCCCAAAATATAGTTTTCTTAATCATTAATTACCTTCTTTTAGACCCTTGATGTCTTAACTGTGTAGTTTTCTGCATTGAATGTGTTTTTAGAAATTGCTTTCTTTCACATGCCTCAGACTTGGCCAGGCTGAGCCAAATTCATACCAAGTCTTCTTTTTAGATATCTGAAATGTGCAGGTGCTTCACCTCTCACATCAAATACATCCATCTCAGATAAAGTAGTAATATTTCTCTCTGAGAAGGTTGGAAGGAAGGAAGGATCTGGGATTCTGGCTGTCAGTGGGATGATGAGGAAATGCACGGGGGAAGGGGAGAAATAAAGCAGGTATAAAAGGTGCTGGTGGCTTGAAAATGTGGGCTGTCCTTATGCCTGCCTGACCAAACCCTGCACTGATCAATGCAATCTGTTTTCTCTACTCAGTAACTATTTACTCACCTATCTCTGCAAAATCTCTCTCTATCCAACATATGTGACTGCTTGTGTCCTTTTGCTAGCAAGTACCAAGGGGGTAGGAGACTTGTGGGATGAGCAAAAGGGTATGTGATACTGGCAGTGCAATTGTAAAATTGTGCGTGTGCCCACACTAGTGAGGTTCTCTCTCTGCCTGCGCCAGGGGAGGGCATTTGGCTGCCTGTGTTTGTGCTAAAAGTGAGTCCAGTGTGTAGGTGCTCTTGCAAGCACTGCTGTGGCAGTCTGTGTGACCTACCATGTCAGTGTCCCATGGCTTGTGTCTCTGCGCCATCAGCTCAGCTTTGCTAATGGTCTACCTTGCAAAGGGGAGAGTGGCAACTGAATCCTCCAGCCTGGGTCTTCAGACACTGGGGCAGGAGGGGCCTGAGCTGAGGCTGCCAGAGGTGACAACAACTCTTAAAATCACGTAGCAGAAATTATTCTGTCTTTTTAGACTTGGTGGTGCTTGAAATAACTATATTTTCCCATGCAGAGAAAACCTAAGGAGAGGCAGGCTCTCCAGGCAATAAGACATCAATATGTCACCCAGAGATTAATGCTTGCAGAATTTGTTTTCTTTGTACTCCCAAAAAAGGTGTTAATTTTCAGATTGATCTTCTTTTATGTAAATGGAATTTTTCTTAGAACCCAAGAGGCTGTTCTTGCATTTTCTTGGCTCTTTTCCAACACCATGCCAACCCTTGAAAAATAACAACATTTGTACAAAGAAGGTTTACTTGAGACATTTTTTTATTTGACTTGAAATGAATTCAGATAACCTATTATAGGGATTGAATTTTATGTGATGGTATATTTCTCTTAATTTAAGAAATTGTACTAAATGAGGAAAAGTAACAACATTTTTGCT
This sequence comes from Cettia cetti, assembly GCA_013401135.1. Classification (NCBI taxonomy): domain Eukaryota; kingdom Metazoa; phylum Chordata; class Aves; order Passeriformes; family Sylviidae; genus Cettia; species Cettia cetti. The sequence continues at coordinate 10,525 of VZUI01048218.1, read as the reverse complement.
GTTTTATCTAAGAGAGAATAAAAGTTTCATGTAGGCTTTTCACTCCTTTTTGCCCTCTAAGCATTAAAATCAATCATCATAATTTATTTAATGCATTTTTCTAATTAAAATGAAATCTGAATTTAAATAATATGAAAGTCAAGTCAATTCAAAAATGAAAACATACTTTTAATTGATATTATGGTTTCATTAAAATTAAGGTTCTGACAATGAGTCACATATCCTTTTACATTTACATGTCATTTTGGGCATCTTTGGGAAGATGACACTACATTGTGTGAAAAGTTATTGTGAAAGGTTTTTAGCTCAGTTTAGTGCAGGTCGGCTTTGTGTTTCCCCATGATTTGCCACCCCTTTTATATAAAGGAGAGATAGTAGAAAAAAATCACCATGGAAATAAAAGACTAATCAAGGGAAGCACACTTTCTGTAGGAGAGACTCAAGGCAAAAATTATAATTTTCAGGTATTGAATACCTGAAAAGGTATTTAAGACATGACTTAAATATCAAACTATATACAATGTTAAACGTATATGCATTGATTAAAAATGCTAAAGAGATACAAAAGACTTAGAGAGTAAAAATTGATATGGGTGTGGTAGAAAATGAGTAAAACTTAAAAACAGGAGGTGAAGACTGACAGATGAAAACCAGGAGTTCTCCAGAAGGATAACTTTTGTTCCCTGAGGCTTAAAACAGGTTCTTAGCCCTGCAGCCTACAGTGCTGCAGAAGGCTTCTCCAGATACATTGTGTTGGTAGGTAAAACCTATGAACTTCTTGGCTAAAACATTGAGCCCAGTTGACCTCTGTTTGTGTGGCAGAAAGAGAGAAAGAGAGAGAAAGAAACAGTTTATATTACATGCAAAAGGCAAAATGTTAATACAGTAATGTTGAGGAGAAATTACTGTGAATGGGGAACAAATATTTAAAAAATTATTGTAGACGAGGGGAAGAATTTGAGGTTCTTATGCTTTTTGCAGACTTCTACCAAGCTTGTTTAGATCTGGAGCTGAAATTGCATTTTAGTTTCTGTGAGCCATCTGTCTTACCTTTTAAATTCATTTTAACTTTTAACTGCAAAGATTATTTCCATTTCTTTAGAAAAATAACGTATTTTTATTGTTTGTAATCTAGATGTTTCTGAGGTTAGTTTTTATTTATTGAAAACCATCCTTTAAAAGCTTTTTCAGCCTACATGTTGGGAGAATATATGTTTAAATTCGTAAACTGTTTCTAGAGACATGAAAAAGACATCACACATAATTGCAAGATTAACTGGATCATTGCATTCAACAATTAGAAGTTACATAGTATTTGAACTACTCTTAAGCAGTAATTTTCATTAAATTTTATGATGAGTTTGTTAACATAAAATCAACACAAGATAAATAGCAAATATACTGTGAGTTGAAAATGTGAGTTTTCAATGAAAAATGATGAGGTGCTCTATGCATGCATTAGGACAGTTTCAAGGAATATATTATGCATGGTGTGATACTTCAGACATTCATAGAGTATCATATTCACCATGAAAGACGAATCAAATGAGACGAAATCTATATATATGTTTCATTTCTTTAGCAAAGTTATAGAAGAGTATTTCTTATCTCTCCCACAAACTTGCTTGAAAAATGTTAAAAGAATAATAAAGTTACAAAGTTGAGAACACCAGAAAAAGCAATTTAAATAAGTAAGCTACTTCTAGAAATATGGCATATGTTGCATTATTTCTACCAATGTTTTTAGGAACACAGCGATCGACTTCAGACTGCAGACTGCTGAATGTCTTCAGCAAAATCAGCCAAGGGATTTGTTAGCCTTCCAGTTTTGCCTAAACTACAAGTGACAGTGCACCACAGGAGCAAGATGGATAAAATAAGTACATAATTATACCATGTAAAGTGTGTCAGTGTGTAAATGCTGTCACAAAAATGGATCAAATTAAGAGTGTACATATTTTTCAGAGCAGAGAATGAAAGAGATGAAAGTAGGATAGGAAAAGAATTCCAGGATTTTTTTCAGAGGTTTTAGAAGCAACATAATTTTATTAATTTCTGAAATGTGGAAGCTTGGAAAAGTCAAAGAATAGATATAAATTATAGTCTTATACTAAGTTATCTCTTATTTTTTCCTGTTTACTTTTTCAATATTTTTTAAATAAACACCAAAATTCCATAAAAAGCAGTTGAAGTAACCTTTAAAAATCTATCCAGAAAGTTTTTGAAAATAATTGAGATACCTTGAAAACAATTTGAATTTAGGAAAAAACAAAAAAACAAACACAAAAAAAAATCTCAGTAAATGTATTTTTTTAATTTTTAAAATTTGTTAACATGATTAACAGTTGCATGAAAAATATGGCTTTTTACACAGAATCTTCTTTCAAAGAAAAGATGGAAATTACCATAATTTAATTTGATATAAAAATCAAATGACATTTGCAGTTGTGAACTTATTTGAAGTAAGAAACTGCAAAGGAAATTGAACTTTAGGGGTATCTTTTGTCTAGATTTCAGTTCACACTTTACTGATTGTTTCCTCAATTCAAAGATATCAATTTATAGGGCAAAGCCTCTTAAATCACTATAAGAATATGTCTATTGCAAATACAGGAATAACATAAACAGCTCCTATGGTGCTGCTCAGCACCTTTTTGAAGATTTTATCAGTATTTCAGAAGATGTTTATATGATTTATATCATTTATATACTCTAGTTCAGAAAGAATACTGACTGGTTCCCAAAGCTGTTCTTGACGAACAACAACAGTGAAGTTTCTGACCTCTAACTCAGGGGTCTGACAATGATCAGTCCTTTTACACAAATTAATTTATGCACTTATGTCGTTCATCTTTTCAAACCATTTGTCCTCAAAAAACAAACAAGCCTTTATGAAAATGAACATCGAATTCTTAAATATCTTGTGTCTTCATTGACTTCTTGCACCTTCCACTTCTCTACCCAAAATGATCCTAACTTCTTCATCTGAGAAGTTCTATGACGGTCCTGAAATATTGTTGTTGCTTCAAAGTGAATATCTTCCATGATCTCTTATTGTTCAAATTAGAACTAGAGCAGTGTGAATCTGAAAACTTGCTCACCTGGCCCTATAGTCACTTGTGATGTATCATGAAAATTCAGGGATACAATAGGAATTTAGTTGCTTTATTACAATTTTCCATAGTCTTATTGGGATGACTGCTGGTAAAATTAGTGTAAAAGTGATTTACTATTCTTTTAATATAGTTCATACAATGCTATTTTGTTTTATTTTCATTTTTCTCACTTCTGAGGGCTTCTAAGAACAAGATTTGACCCTTTCACAGCTATGTTGATAAAAAATAGGTTTAGTGATTTGTAATTCAGCAGAATTTCTTTCTTGAAGGGAGAAACAGTAAATACTGTATCTTTAGAACTTGCATGCTTTTAAGTTAAAGGCATCAGTAAGTCTATGTGAAAGTAGTCAGGACTTCAGGTTTTCACTATATCAAGAATTGTCTAGACAACAATCTAGGCAGCTCCAAAGGCATTTGACTCTCAGAAATGTATTTCTAACTTTGGAAAGGTAAAGTTGAAGGGAATCAATCTGCTAAGTCAATCGTGTTCAGTTGTCTGTAAAAAAATTTCTTCTCTTTTTCACTCAGGACAGATCACATAATCCAGCACCTCACACTTCTCTCATTGGAGGACCATGGCACACCTTCATAAAATATGATTTAAACTCTTATAACATTTCTGAGCTTTCCTTTAGATCTTCAGAAAAGTCTCAGTGGTTGCAAGAAAAATATATTCAGGCTCGAGCTTTTAACAGGGCAAGTGTATGTGGAGTGCCCAGATTATACCACAGGTGGTGGCTTTATGAAGCCACTAGGATTACTAGGGAGTTGCCATCTTGTATAAGCAGGAACGCAGTACACACTGTGAAAAAGAGAAAACAACTGGGCAAAGGCACAGATCATTTGAAACTACTGGAGGGGAAAAAAAAAAGAAAAAGAATTTTGTGAAATGCTTCAGAAATCCTCAAGCTCTGATGATCAGGGCACATACCCAAACAGCAGCTTCTTGACAAACTGTGATAAGCACAAAACCTCTATTTACTGTGTACTGAACCTACTCATTTGAGATACTCACCTGTCAGGGTATAATGTGCAAGAAGGCAGAACAGAAAGAAGTTCCAACAAAGAAAATCTTATGTTTAATTTTCTGTCGGGAGATTCTGTAGTCTATTTCTTTTCTTGCTCTAGCCTAGCAATAGCATCATGTACTACCAGGAGATTTCAGAAAATTTACTTTGATTAATGCAGAACCAAGAAAAAGAACAGAAAGAAGTGCACATTTCTTTCATTTGGTAGGATTATAACAAAAGCAGGTCTCCTTGTTTGTTTTCAGTATCGTATTTTCAAGATGGCTTTAATTTTAACACCTTAAGCTGGCCAAAGTACTTTATAAATAACAACAGAAAAGGCACATTTTGTACTTAGAGGCAAAAATGGAAAGTAAAAATTGATTACATAAATCCATGAAAGAATTGATACAGCCAGTGAAGTCCCATTGATTAAAAATGGGTTGCACTCAGTCTTTCTGCAGCATGACTAAGCACACAACATATCTAAGTACCTATATATATATTTATTTATAAAATAAAATAAGAGAAGAGAAAAGTTGCAAGAGGACTGAAGAAGAGATGTGGTGAGAAAGAAATGGCCTTTGGAGATAGATATTTACCTCTATTAAAATACTTTTTCATGGTTTTAGTGTTAGTGACCTGAGAAGAGACAACTAAATATTAGAGAGAAATCAGAAAATTTTTTAGACATCTGCTGAAAAGGTTTGATCTTCCAAAAGAAGTTAGCTAGCTAACATTTTTAACAGCAACACCTTCAAATGATCCTAGAAAACTCAGAATGACTCACCATCTCCTTGGTAACAGCTTCAACAGTTTTCAGTCGTTTTGCCTAAAGTATAACTCCTAAATGACCTGAAGTATAGACCTAAATTAACAATTTATTCCTATTTGCAAACTTGAAGGTCAAGGAAAGAAATGTATTTTTTTATTATATATTTTTTTGTCTCATGTAATTTGATAACAGCTTACCATTAAGGCTGTGTGAAAGTTTCAAAATCGTGCTCAAAGGAGAGGGGGGAGGTGAATCTATCTTCTTTCAGTGAGTGTGAAATTTGCTCCAAACTGTTGAAGAAATTAGTATCCTTAAAGAAACAGCACTCTGCAGCAGCAATCATTTCTATTAGCAGGAAAACAAAATCAAAGTCACATCCTTTTTCTGAACCTTCAGAAAGGTGTGTTTGACATTACTCAATATATTCAGGGGTAATCTACCAGGGAACATTTTTTTAATGCGTTTTAATTTTATATCTGGGTTTTCTTGATTACCCATTGTAAAACTGCAATATAATCCCAAATGTTTTGACAATCAATTTTCAGTGAAAAAATATACTAATTTGCCTAAAAATTGAAAAATTGAAATAAAAATAAACCTGCTCAAGTTATATAACTTGCACATAACAACAATAAAAATTAAGAAAAAAAATCCCTATTCAGTTCCTATGTCTACTATTAAAATATCCAACTGAGCTACTGCCAATTACCTGATTTTTAAATTATTAGCTAAATTGCATAATTTCTCCTGCTAAATACTGTTCAAATGACAACTGAAATTGCAGGTCATTTCCCCAAATGTTATAAAGTTTTACCTCTAATTGTAACACCCTCCTCTGAAGTAAATAAGTTATTTTAAAAATTATTCTTTTAAGAAAGACCTTTTAAAATAATGAAATTAATGTTAAATCTGTTTCCAATACTGCGATAAGTTATCATAGGAGTGCCATAGAACATAAGATGCTTTCACATTCTCAAAAATTTGAAGCGGATTTTCTTTTTCTAGATTACATATTTGGCGGATCTGAGCAGAGTCCCAGAAGTTAGGGCATTTATTTGTTGTGTGGGAGGCTGAGAGTAAAGACCTTGTTCCAATTAACATACTATTATTTATGTAAAGGGAACCAGGTCTAGCAGGAGTATTACCTTAGCAGGAATGTAAATACACTGGTAGTGACCTGGACCTTGAAAAATGGTAGAACAAGAAACTCAATCATTTTCTTTCTCATCCCAAAATTGTGAAAACATTATTTACATGATTTTCAATTCCATAAAAATCTTGAGATTTTGCCACAAGATAGCAGAGAGAATCCCATGCTTTTTCTATGTTAACTAAAATTCTACCTCTGAGTTTACTAAATACAGTAACGTACCTTGTTATGAGAAGTTTTAATTCCTAATGTAACATATATTATCCTTTGAAGAAAAACCCCATATAACTGTATCCCCAGGACCAAGAAAATACCATTTTCCACTATAGCCTCTACTGAAATGAGAAAATATGTCTTTACAAATGTAGAATTGTCCTTCTAGACTGGAACTATGGCACTTTGAGGTTTCCCTGCTTTTCAAAAGTGCCATGTGGATAGCCTTTGAGGGTTCTGTGAAACTTATGTAGGATTTGCAAAATTTTGGCTCCTCTTTAAGCTGGTATTAATCTGCTGCAGATTAATACCAGCCACCACTTTTAAAATCCCAGAAATATTCATACTTCCTTATCAGGAAGTGACAATTCTAACATTTCTTGTAAACTTCAACTGGATACATACTGTGTACGCAGCCACTTTTCTTCATCTCAATCACAATAACTGTGATTGTGTACACAATAGCTGCGCACATCTGTGTGTAACACATGTATGGCAAATCTTGTCACAGCTCTGCCAAGAAGTAAGAAAATAATTTCATTCTGACCAAGGTTTATAAGCCAAAATAACTACTGTGTGATTTGTCATTCCAACATTAAACAGCATTTTCACTCCATCAATTATGATGTCAGATGTTCCCTTTTAGTTGTCTTCTTCTGATGACTGAAAATGTTTAAGCTGTAAAAAATTCTTGAGTCTTTTAAGAGTATTGAAAATATTTAAATATAAATAAGAGGTCTGAAGTAGTTAATTTTGGTCTAAAACTGCTGAACTATCTTTTTTTTTTTAATTAAAAAAATATAAAAATTCCTTTCAAGTGTTTATTGAGACTGACTTTGAGGTAGGACTCTTTTATTTCTGCTTATGCCAGATGCTTTTTTCCTGTAAAAAGGAATCAATATTTTGTGAAAATTATTTTTTTAGAGTGCTTATTGTTTTGCCTTATTATTCCCGTAGCATCCAGCTGTGCTATTCACATACAGAATATTTTTTCTCAAAGCAGGTTGGAAATATAGAGCACAAATAAATTTGTAGACTAAGGTCTTCATTTTTTCAAACTTTTTATAATTTGTTTTATTGAAAAAATATTCAATAAAATGATACAAGGAGTGCAAGGAAAACTGAGACAACAGTGGTCAATAGAATAGGCTGTGGCAAAAGAAAAGTTCATGGAAGACTTTGGAAAAGAAATATTGATTACTTTGATGAATGACTATCCAAGCCATGACAGAGAGCACAAAAATACTGGTTTGAAAATATATTTCTTGCAAGGAATGATTACAGTTTGTATTACAGGTGTCCAACTGGTTAAGATGGTTAAATTAATTAAGACACGGAAAACATTAGCAAAGGGTTAGATCAACTTTTATTCTCAGATCAAAAATCTTCTTTGGAGTAAAACTTACTGGTCTATAGATTATCAGAGCTGAAATACTTATTACATTATGATGTATATAATAAATTTGATGGTGTCAGAAACTGAAAGGAAGCTCTTTTAATATATTTCCTTAATAAGACGTAAATTCCTATCAGCTATTTCCTGTAGACTTCCATCAACAGTGTATAGATTGAGTAATACCTTTCCAAAGAGTAAGTCAGAAAATATGAGTTAGGAGCCAATTTACTTCATTTATTTACACAGAGGGCCTAAAATAGGATGCCATATTCGTGATGGACATGACAATGAGTGAGATTTTGAGGGAGATGGCACTTATGCTCTGTAAAGAATAAGACTCCTAAATCATTGACCTAGAAGCCATTTTTCCTGACATCTTATCTGGAACTATAAATTCAACTCTATCTGATTAAAAAGAAGGAAGGCCCAAACTTACCTCTCATCAAGGATTTTTTGCTTTGAGACATGGTCTGAAAACAAAATAATACAAAATGGAGCAAATTCACTCATTTAGGGGCTATGTAATTTCAAAATATATATTTTAATACTTGGGCTATTCATTTATTTTTATTCCAAACTTCATGTTAAAGTTTGAGATTTTAAAATACCAGTAATAAACTTTATAAATTTAATTATATTCATACTGCTTGTGTACAAAGAGGTTTTCTAATGCAATAGAAAAATAGTTAATACAGGGAAGAAGATCACTAATAGAGTTTTGTATGCATTTTCAGAAGAAATGCAAACCCATGTTCCCTTAATAAAGCATGAAGATTCTGATTTAAATAAGCATATACTGGGCTCCTTTGAGCATCACAAGTTATTGTCCTTAATTCATAAATACATATTTGAATGTTCCTAATCTATATTACAAATTCTGTGTACGATAATGGATGCTACAGGAAGATGTGGTCTGTCAAATAATTGTAAAATGGAATTAATGATGTCGAATACTATAGTTGCCATTTGAGCTATTTTTATCAGAATATATATGTGAATAATTTTTAATTTCAGATCCAGGCAGTTGTACAATGAGTTACTGGCAGAATCAGGACATGAAGTTATACAGCTTATCCTTTGTGTGAGGAATTTTCAGTGGATTTGAGGAAACACTGCAGCCTCTAACAGCACAGAAGGCATCTTTGCTGGGGAATACAAGCTTAAGCATCCCTATACAGTGTTGATTGGTTTCAAGAACATAAGTGCAGCAAAGTAGTTTCAGTTTAATAAGTAGAAGATGAAAGTGTGAACAACTGGAGAGTCTAAACCAGGATAGGCTATCTTAAAGGGGTAAAGCACCCCATTCTCAAGTCTTATTTATTGAATAAGGCAGCAAAAACATAAGAAATAACAGTTTTTATTGCCTTTATACTGGAGAAAATAAGGAATAATTACTAATTGCCTGTCCATTACATATGAGGAATTGCATGACAGAATATGGAGCTAAGGCCAGATTGATTATGTCCCAGTTTAGTGCATTAACCAGAGTAATTTCTATAATTTTCTTCCTGAAAGTCTCCCTCATTTTATAAATAGAAATCATAATTTAGGCCAATAAATATTTTCTTATACCACTGAGTACAGTTGAGCATAGACATAGTAAAGCCATTGAGGAAATAAATGTCACTACAAAGCAAAATCATAACAGTTCTCAATTCCTAGTGCACTGTTCAGACAACTTCAAAACTCCAACACTGCTGCTGCTAAAACATCAATTAATGCTTTTCCAACTCAATCATCTGTTCAAAATATCCTTTAAAAAGTCGATTTTTGTTTGAGTCATATGAGAATTGGCATCTTCCAGAGGTGCAGCATAGCAGAGGATAAGCTATACAACGGGAAGTGCAAAGTCATGTTCCTGGGGCAGAACATCCCCATTGATCAGTACATGCCAGGGGTGGTCCAGGATAAGCAGATTTACAGAAAATATCTTGAGGTCCTGTTGGACACCAAGTTAGCTGTCAACCAGCAATTTGTCCTTGTAGCAAAGAAGACCAAAACTATCCCATTGGATGCATTAGGAGGGGGGTTGTCAGAAAAATAAGGAGGGGATCCTTTCCCTGCATTCAGCATTGCTGAGATCTGGAGTACCATGCCCAGTTCTGGGCTCCTCAGAACAAGAGAGATGAGGACATACCAAGAAGAGTCCAGCTGTGAGGGTCCACAAAGACTGACAAAAATTATAAAGAGATTGGAAAATCTATCATAGAAGAAAAGGTGAGAACATTTAGCCTGTAGAAAAGAAGGCTCAAACGGATAAGTCATCACAGTATAAAAATATCTGAAGGGAGAATGAAAGGGGAGTTAGGCTCTTTTCAGTGGTGTCCAGAAATAGGACAACAAGCAAGGTGAACAAACTGAAACACAGGACATTCCATCTGAACATCAAGAAACACCTTTTTTCTATTAGGGTGACTGAGAACGGGTACAAGTTGCCCTGGAGGTTATGGGATATCCTTTGTTAGAGAGATCTAGAAGCCATCTGGACATGGTCCTGGGCAGCCTGCTGTACGTAGCCCTGCTGGAACACGCACATTGGCCCAGAGGACTTCCAGAAATCTGTTTCAACCTGAACCAGTCTGTCATTTTTTGCTTCAGGTAAACATCTGGCTTTTACTTTGACTGAGGTGAAAAAACCAAAAAACATATCAAAGTCCTGTATTTTATTAACATGGCAAAACACAGTGTCTTGGGTTATGGAACCAAAAAAAAAAAAAAAAAAAAAAAAAAAAAAAAAAAAAAAAAAAAAAAAAAAAAAAAAAGTGTATTCTATTTCATCTATTTCATCTGTTGAAAGCAGTTGGGGAATTTTTTTTTTCTTTATCTCTTGTAACTGCAGGGGGAGGGGGGCAGATGCTTTCTGATAAT